>CATIWO010067391.1:0-10770 GCA_949673435.1 Macaranga tanarius | reverse complement strand
ATATATATATATATATATATATATATATATATATATATATATATATATATATATATATATATATAGCAATATATATATATATTGCTCCCAACCCTTTCTGGGTTGGGTTCCCTTAAACTCTAAGGCCTTGTTTCGTTGATGGTAATGAAATGGAATGTAATGAATAAAGTAATAGAATTAAGAATGCAATAGAATGGAATGTATTTATCATTCTATTACCATACTTGGTTACATGAGTTTAAAAACAAATGTAATGTAATGAGTATTAAATTCTTATACTTGGTTATATTATTTTAATATAATTGGAATATGAGAAAAAATAAAAAGAAAATAAAAAATAAAAAAGAGAGATAAAAAAATAAAGAAAAAATAAAAAATAAAAAAAGAGATAAAAAAAATAAATAGAAAATAAAAATTAAAAAATAGGAAAAGAAAAAAAGAGTATAAGAAAAAATAAAAGAAAAAAAAAAAAAAGAGGAATAGTAAAAAAAAGAAAAAATAAAAAACAAATTAAAATAAAAAATGGGACATGTAATGAGGAATACATAGATTTTTTAAGAATTGTCAAATACGGCTTTAAAAGTAATGAGGATTACTTATGTAATTTCCATTACATTGAAACAAAAAAAAAAAAATTCTACCAAGCATAGTAATGAATTATGTAATGTAATAGACATTCCATTAAAATGCCCATTACATCCAACCAAGCAATGTCTAAGGTCTTGCTTGGTTGGTGGTAATAGAATGAAATATAATGAGTAAAGTAATAGAATTGAGAATGTAATGGAATGAAATGTATTTATCATTTCATTATCATGTTTGTTTATACTATTTTCATGTAATGTAATGTAATAAATTTTTTTAAAATTTTATCTTCAACTTTTAAATTTATAATTTATCTATTATTAATATAATATAATAATATCAATACCTAATATTACAAAATTAAATTTAAATTATTAAATAATTTTTTAATAAAAATAATTAAAATTTACTCAAATAATTTTTAATTATTAATCATTATAAAAATAATTAAAAATTTAATTATAAAGCGGATCTATAATAGGTAGGTGGTTAAGTTTAATATTATATTTATAATAGATTGTTTGTCAGCTATGCTACTTTTATGTATATTGTGAGACACAATTTTGGCTGTGTCCCAATGTTATATGACTTCCCACCTCACTGCAGATGTTCTATTATGTTCTGTTTTTTGAACATAGATGCTCTATTATGTTTTTGTACTATCTATTTCCATCTATGAAATATTGCCTTTTGTCCAAAAAAATAATAATTCTATAATAGGTAGGTTGTTGAAGTTTAAGATTATGTTTATAAATAATTATATTAGTATTTTTAATCTTGTGAATTTGGCTTATACAATGATAAAAAAATTAACATACTTTATATTTTATTTTTTTCAGTTTCTATCCTCATTTCAAGGATGAGAAAAAATAATGGGAGGATGATAAAAAATAAAGATAAAATAAAAAAATAAAAAAAGAAAAAAAGAAAGAAAAAAGAGAGATGAAAAAAGAAAAGAAAAAATAAGAGAAAATAAAAATTTTAAAAAAAAGAGGAATGGTAAAAAATAAGAAAAAATTAAAAAATAAAATTAAAATAAATAATGGGACATGTAAGAAAATAAAATAAGGCATGGGGGCATATATGAAAATAAAATTAGGTATAGAAGTAATAAATATAAAATTAAGATTTTTAAGTAAATAAAATTAAAAAGTAGAATATTTTTAGTAATTTTTCGTAAATGTATTGTAATAAGGATTACACAGATTTTTTATAGATTGTCAAATATAGTTTTAAAAGTAATGAGAATTCCCTTTGTAATCCTCATTACATTGGAACAAAAAAAAATCCTTTACCAAGTATAGTAATGGATCATAGAATGTGATGAATATTTCATTATAAAGCCTATTACATTCAACCAATCAAGACGTAAGGTCAAAGGGCGCACAGCATACCATCAAAGCTAACCCAAACCACCTAGGTAGGTGTAACACATCCAACCACTTTATTGCCCCGCTTGGTTACAAGCTCTCGCTATTGAGCTCGGCTATATATATATATAACTTGACAAATTTCGTTGTGAAAAGTTGAGCAAACTAGGAAAAATAGATTGATCTAATATCCAACTCCTGAAAATGTCAATCAATAATCACCTACTTGTTATTTTTATTTCCGATCCTTCTAAGAAGTAAAATTACAAAGCAATATAACTAAGTAAATGTGTTTAGAAATGAGAAAATGCTTCTCATCTTGACCATGTATCAATAAATTTTAGGTTTATTTATATGAAAAGAATAAAAGTTTGTAATTTATTATAAATTTGTTTTATATTTTTAATATTGACATAAATTTTGTCAATATTTGACAAATATATCTAATTACTTACTTTGGTTAAAATTGAATATGGAAGCACTCAAATAGCATTCTAGACCGGCATTATTGGTACGAGTTCTATTATCGCATACTCAAATTTTTGTTATTTTAGCATAAATATTTTCAATTTTTCAATGTGTATTACATATTTTACTATTAAATACATAATATTCAGTGGTTAAATATAATATTTAAAATACTTAATTTTTTATAGTAGTCAAATATGAAAATTTTAAACATAAATCATTAATTTAACATTAAAATAAGTTAACATAATTAACATATTATTTCAACAATAAAATATATTTGTATGATTAATTGCAAGAACATATTAAAAAATAAATACATATTAATACAAATATAAAATGTTTTAATATGATAATATTTATTTTTTTGATTCAAATATTATTTGTTGAATTTTGAATACACGAGTTTAACTTTAATAAATGTATTAACTCTTTTCAACCTCTTATAAATATTAATAGATGCATGGATATGTATTTAATTTTAATAAAAAAATTAATTAAAATTATTAGTATAAAAAAATTCAAGCGATTTTATCCAATATTTTAATTTTGGAATAAAAATATCCAGATTCAGCCAAAGTTTAGCAATTTTAGCAAAAATAATGATTTGGTTAAAATTAAAAAATAAATAAATAATTTACTTAAAAGTAAATAAAAGCGCTTACATAACAAAATAAAATAATAAAAAAAATTGGTGCATTCTATGATAACTTTATTTTTTACAAAATAAATTATACTTTGTCAATAACTACCATTGAATAATCAAATACACTCTCATCCAATAGTGATAAAGACAAAGTAAAGTGATAAAGACAAAGTAAAATAAAAGTAACTCAAAACCTAAATAACTATAGAATTTTTCAAAAAAATTACTGTTGATAAATGGTTATATTTTTAAATGATTGTTATTATAATAATTCTAGGAAAGTTTTACATTTTGTATATGTTGCATATGGTTTTACATTTCATTATTGAATAACCGATAAGAATTCTAAACAATAAGGATTTACTTGTTCTCATAGCAAAAAAGGATTTTCTAAAATTAAAATGAACTTTGCTACAGTGACAAAAGAGAAAAATGTAAAGCATCCAACATTTAAAATAGATCTTTCAATCTCCCTTTTTTATTTAAACATATAGAAATCTGCAATTTAGATTTTGCCCATACGCATCCAAGAAAAGATGGTATGGTCTGCTGACAGTTTCTCATGTTTAGAACCAGTATCCTTGTCTCAAGATTTCAAATGAACAAGCTACAGAATGCAATGCAGTCTTTCCAACTAAGAACATCTTACGAAATAACAAATCCTTCCCTGCAGTTATATACCAAAGCAAGTGAAGAAATTATCCGGTAAAACGCAATATTTACCAGATAGCACAGTAAGTATGCCATCTTGTCATTCTCTCAGGCAAGTTTATGTATCCGCTAATCCATAGACCATAGTCTATAGCAGAAACTCTGAAAGAACTCATCAGTCATCACCAAGACCAAGCTTCAATATTTGGGGTAGATGCAGCAGTAAAAGTGATTCCTTTTAGAGATGCAAGGTATGATCCTTCTGCATGAAAGGCAAATACAAGTTTCGATTCAGCATCAAGACTGATTCATTCCAGATATTGTGGGAACATGATGCATAGAGCATCTCACAGTAACTCGCATATTCTAGTTAATTCGTGAACTCCCAGCTTTGGAGAATGCCAATGAAGACAAAATATAGAACAGAAATGAAAAGAAAGAGATACATCTTCTCCATTCCAATGGAAGATCTGAAAAATATTTCTAAAAGGAGGAAAACTTAAAAACATGATTAATAAAATGATAGATGCCTCTAATAACAGTGCCACTTTTCACAGGGTCCTATTAAAGCACTGATCATAAAATAATTTCCACACGTTCAAAACTGACACTAAAAAGAAAGAAATGACCACTAAGTTAAAATCAATGCTACAGAACATCTACGCACCTCCGAAACCAGAAATGAGAAAGGAAGATGTCTGCAGGAGTATGGAAACTGAAAAAGCCAAGACACAAAAGGACTTCAAGAGAGACAACTACCTAATAATCTTTCACAGATAATCTTCCATGCATAATATCAAACAATAAACTGATAAGACCTCATGAATTATACATATTATGAAATCTGAGAATGAATTAATGAACTTACAAATGCAAAGTCTCCAGGATATTTTCTCCAATAGTCCTATACCAATGTTTGTACAGAAAAGAAAATGCAGCATCAAAAGCATAAACCTGTTGACTGTCTGCTTCTGTGTATTGTTCTCTAGCAAAAGGCTTGAGTTTGGAAATATGATCTCTCTTGTGATGATCTCCAAGCATACACGTACTGATTCTATCCATATATTATAATTTTATAATATATAAAGTACAATTCTTAGAGATGTACAATTCAATCTAGAGTACAATTCTTAGAGAAGTACAGGAGGTAAATAATAAAAATGTTAATATTTTATCCATAAGAGACAAATAAACAACCTAGTGTTTCTCTAATGAGTTCCCTCAGGGCATTAGTTAAAGACCTGTTACTGAACAGTCTATTAATATATCTAAATAAAACATTCCGCACAATGGTAAATTTTGACACTTGCTTTTACAATTTTATAGCAACACAATTACACAGAACTGCTCCTTTAAGCAGTGCCCTAAACGTACTAGCTAGAAATGTGCAATCATAAATTAAATGGAATGCACTGCAAGGAATCATCCAGTAAAACTTCCATTTCCATTGAAATTTGTAACACAAAATGATTTTCTTTCCTAAAGTATATCTAGCATCAAAGTTTCATGTCTAAATTCCAAGAAACCCTTTCCTTCCTCTAAGTTTCCTCATGGCCTCATCTTAAGCAGCTCTACATGATAAATTACTATAAATAATCCAGGAGTACATCATAAGAAACGTTTTTGACTCTGCAACAACGATAGTAGGCAGTGAAATTGCACGCCAAATGAAAAATGATCTATGAGGATCTAAATCCCAATTGCTATACAGCTATCTGTTAAGGTTCTCAGACAAAATGTTGAGTAGGATACTCATGCTCATATCCATTATAATCATAATATAGCCTCTCTCCTTTGGCAATATCACGAGCAGCAACCAAAAAAACCCGGCATTCACCATTTACACTGTATCTCACACATTTACAATTCTGCTTCTTCTTACCATCCCTGCACAAAATTGGATATGTCTTAAGCCCACTGATAGACTAAATATTTCTTATTTCTAACAAACTTGACACCAGAATGAAATAAATACACAACTTCATTGAAGAAAAGGTTGGATAAATTGTTTAGTGCAGAACATAAAGCTACCTGAAGAAAAGCCTAATTACAAAGAGGCATAATAAGAAAAGTTTTTGTTTGCTTAGATATGTTTTTGTCAGGATATGGAGAAGCAGTAGTATACATAGGCTTACAGTGTATGATTGTTAATACCACTGATAAACCGAGCAATATTTCCACGTTTATCAGGGCAGATGACAAGACTTCTAGATGGATCTTTTGCTAAAAGAAGGGTCATCATACTATCACAATCATCATGTTCACGGTTTATAATGTAATCTACATCGCCTGTGTACTCAGCTATAAATGTCATATCCTTTATCTGACCATCTGCCTCAACTGTAAATCTGCATCATAAAATAGACTTAAAACCTACTCAATATAGTGATTGAACAAAATAGCATTGCAAATGTGTTGAAGTTCAGTACCCTTCACGTGAATCAAAAACCACTGAAAGTGGGGGACATTCGCCTCTTTTACACATAGCTCTGCATTGCTCCAATGTCTCTATGTCCTCCTTTGAAAGAACCTAATAAAATCACAATGCATGGTAACTAACATATAATTAAGAGAGCCAATTGCTCATGAGAGTCAATATAAGACAAGTTTTGACTTCAGACCTGCATGCCACCCTTTTCAAACCTGGCCTGGTTTGCAGATCTAGGAGCCATGCTGGGAAAGTAGGTTAGATCATCACTAAACTCCATTTGCAATTCTGTTAAAGCAGAAGCCAGGGTACCCATTTGTTTCAATCTTTTAGCAGGATCCTCTGATGGAACAAATGGCAATAATCGTCGCCTTCTCTTCTGATACACCAATGATCCAGAACGTCTCCGATGCTTTCTCATGTCTTGAAGTCAACCAGAAGAAGTAAAAGAAAACCATCACTCAATTAAATGGGCAGTCTATGCTTAGCACAAAAATGATCTCTGCTAAAAAAAAATGCTTGTATATAATGAAAATGTAAAAGATCATGCGAAGAGTGACGACCACATCTTCAAACATACAGGCAAAATTTTCAAAAGCCATATAGTATAATAAAGTTCAATATCGAGAAAATGTCCACAGAAAGTCAGAAACCAAACGAAAAAAGGGACAGACAAGTCTGATTTCAATGTCATGGTCACAAGTCACAGAAGTAGGGCTATGATGATATTAAGGTAGTAGTAACATGACGAGCTTGCTGTTCAGTGAGATTATAAAAGCCTCGAACTTGCAATTGAAAGATTGCTGATTACAGTCTCAAGAACAGCCATCTTCCCTGCCTTATGCAACAATGTCAAAAGGTAGGAATTTTAACCTAGTGAAAAATAGCCTTTCATATAAATTACATGACTTCATTTGGAAGTTTAGAGCAAGATAATATAAACATACTTTAATCTCATTTTAGAATTATTTTTATGTATATAAAGAGTAGAGTAGGATTTCAACCTGTATTTGGTTGACCATATAGTCCATATTCAAACATAATGGAAGATATTGTTATGTGTCATTTCATTGTTCTTTTTGTTCTATTACATTCTGTAATGATCCACCAAACTTCCATAACAAAGAGTAAAAGGTAAAGAAAACAAAGGATCAATCCAATTAATTAAAAGAAGAAAAAGCTATAGCACAATTAGTTATAGTAAAGATCATCTGAAGAACTATAATTCAAAATCTAGGGTATAGATGGCTATAACACTCGTAGAAACAATATATTCAGGAGGTCAAGTACCTTTTCCCCATAAATATCAGAACCTAGACCCATTTCCAATAAGAAACTCAAGGGAGGAAAAAAGGATCATTAAAAAATTTTACCACGGCTTTCCTCTCAAAAAAATTGCAACCTAAAAGTTCTGTTTCCCAAATAAGCCCATTTGAAAGAACAGATACAACAAAACACTGGAATTAGAAATATCAGAACTACTATCCACTCCTACGTCAGTTTCTGTCAATAAAAGGCATGTACATGGAAAATACATGCATATGCATGACTTTCTGTGTTGTGTCCCACTCTTATAATTTCCCACGAGATCTACCAATTTATGCCACCTTTCACCAATTCTATTAATTAATTCTTACATGAATTTCACCTAGATATAAACTAATTGCTTCTTAAGCGGCTTCGTATGAGCTTTCTACTTCAGAAGCTTTCATAGGATTCTCCTCAAGTGTTTTGCAATGTGATTGTGGGGGCATTTTTTCATTATTTGGCTTCAGTTCTTGTTTATTTGAGCTGCACAATTTAGGAGTATACCTTACACTCCATGTTGTACTCTTCTATTTTCTTCAGTTAACTTCTTTAATTACTTTTCTTGTCTACAAAGAAGTAAATCACCTTTGGCAGTCCAAAGGTATTGAGCTTTTCTAAAATAGAAAAAAAAAAAAGGGCAAGCAAATAAGTTGGACAGAACAATCACAAAGTACATTACAGTAAAATATATGTAAATTTGCAAGTGATAACAATCACTATCAAAATGACACTAATAGACAAAAACTAAGTACATAAAATCAATATCAAACATATTTTGACTAATTGTTCATTGAACATGTAAAATACATGCCCTTTTTTTTTTAATCAAGAAATATACCCATATTAACTAAGATTTACAAGTCATTAGAATTTTAGGAAAATGAACTTTCAGACAGTGAATTTTCAGAAAATGAATTTTCGGATTATCCTCAAAGAACCATTTGAACTAAGCTCAATTCTCTAATCCAAGTGTATTCCAGTTAATTAAATATTCTCAAGTCTATTCTTTACATTGTTAAAGCTTAATTACAGCCAAGCCAGCATTTGTTTTAGTTGCTATCTCGTCCCAGATAACACATTCCATAGAATGCTTTATCCAATTCAATGTACGATATTCCCTCATTTTTCATCTAGTTATTCATTGTTGTTATCCTTGTTAATTATTAATCCTTCACTTCTCCTTTTTCTCATTGTTAGTACATCAATTGTTTGCTTTTTTCTTCTTTTGTTATTTAATCATTTCAGCAAGCAAGATTGAAAAACTTCCGGTAGAAATTTGTAGCATCAATCCTGAAACAATTTTTTGCCAAATCAATAAAAAAAAAAAATCACATACGAAATTTTGTAACAAAAAGGCAATGCAATGTAGATGCTTAAAAGAATTCACCTTGAGAAGAGCAGCATTTATCTGTCTTATAATTACACTTCTGAATTTTGAAAAAATCAATAATCTTCTTTTGCGAAAGCCCTAAAACACAGCCATTAACACTCACATTGTCACATTACAAAACATAACCTTCAAAACAAAACAATTTTCAAAAATTAAAAAAAAAAATCCCCTACTTCTTACTCGTCTGTGGCCAGAGCACTTGGGGCAAAGCCACGATCCAATTGGAACTCTAGCAACAATCGGCCTCACGCATTTCATGTGAAATCCCTTATCACATTTATCACACAATAGCAGCTCTTCAGATCCCTCACCGGACCCGCATTGCTCGCAGTTCACGTCGCCGTAGTCACCTCTCTCCACCACGGCGTACTTCGCTTTAGCTAATATCTCCGATATCGGCTTAAGCTTCGTTGGTGGCGGTGAGTCCGGCGGAGAAGGAACCGGAGTGGCCTTGGTTCTCCGGCGTGAACCTACAATGCGTCGGGCCACCGCCTGTGTGGTGGTAGTGGTAGCTGGAGCCATGAGCTTGGATGCTACAGCCGTAATTACAGGGGGTGGTGGAGGGCAAAATTGGGAGTTGGTAGGACAAAAATGTAATGATGGCTGGAAATGGGAGATTGAATTTGTTCTGTACTTGGTGCTTGGCTCGCGGGGAAATGGAGAAAGTAAGTCAATGATGCTAACGTGCGCGATTTGTGCGCACGGAATTTGATGCGCCCGTTACGTGAGAAATGTTTGTTTTGGAGCCGTTCGGAGGTTGAATGACGAGAATGTCCTTTGGCTGCAGCGTAGCTGTTTCAAATGTTAGAACTGGTCCATCGCCTGCTTTATGGTGTGAATAATTGTAATTGGAAACTGGAAAATAATCGTTTACTCCGAAATTTTCTTAGAAGTTAATGAATCAATAAATAAAATATCTTTTTCTTAATTCAAACTTAGACGCGGTTTGTTTTGGGAAAATATATATATATATATATATATTATTTATTAAATATTTATTAAATATTTATAAAATTAAAAAATATTAATAAAAAATAATAAATGAAAAAACGTTAACAAAGATGCATGACTTATTTAATAAATGAAATGTAATAAATTATATTCACCCATATAAATCTCATCATATTTATATAAATATATTTATAATTGTTGTTTAAGAAGTATTTCATATAATTTATAATTACAATTATATATCTATTTTTAAAAATTTTAAAATAAATTTAATATAAATAGTAATTAATTAACTATAATTTGTATATTATTCAAATATGAGTAAGGTCTATTATGTTTTTTCAAATATGGAAAAATATAAATTTACAAGTTTAAAGATAATATTATAGTAAATTAAAATTTTTATTCTTTAAAAATATTAATTAATAGAATTATTAATTTATTGAGTATTAATTGTAAGAAAAATAATTATGTATGATAATATTTTTCTTTATTTTTATTTGAAAAATATTATGAATTTTCACTAGTATTTTATTTATTAAATAGCTTATGTGCCTTTTTATTAATTAAATTATCATGTATTGATTTTTACTACGTTTGTGTATTAATCATATAAACATTCAATGAATAATTAAAATATGTTATAATTTTTAGAATTATATATTTTTTAATATTATAAATCTATTAGAAATAGATGACATACATCTCAATTAAATATCTATATTTGGTTCTTATAATTATAAAATATTTCTTTTTAATCCTTATGATTTTTTTTATAATATCTATTCTGAAATTTTAATATTCTAAAAACACCTTTTGTTTTACTGATTTTCATCTTTAATAGATTTTTGGAAATAGACCAAATGATTATAACATTGTGGATATAGTTATTAATGGTGAAAATATTTTCATTTTTAATTAAACAATGTAAATTAATTCATTTTTAACTTTAATAATTTTTATTGCTAAATTA
>CATIWO010067383.1:0-11184 GCA_949673435.1 Macaranga tanarius | reverse complement strand
TGTAGATAGTTGTCCCTACATTATTTACCTCTAGAGACAAATATTCAACCAAAGTAAATCAAAGCCAAACTTAAGCTAAGTATACGTTCAGCTTGAACTCCTGAACCAGTCACTTGGAAACCTTTTGCTAGCCAGTCATTTATGCATTCCATTAGATGGGTTTCGTTCCTTGAGCACGTATATACAGCTGCACTAAGTTCTGCCAAGGCTTCTACGATAACATAATTGGTATCATTTACACTATCAGGAAATGAAAACATTAGAATGAAAAAAAAGCAGAGCAATGGTTGAAACAAGAAGAAAGATTGAAAAGAGGAAGTTACAAAGAGAAGATTACGAATCTGATTCCTTTGGTTCCACCAGTGACATGGGTAGTTTTTCATGAAGAGACCACCTAGCTAGTATCCTTGCACATTGTTCTTTGGGCAATATGTTAATCTCTCCACATAATTTTTAGTTTTTTCATTAGTTTTTAAAAAACTATTGAAAATATAAAGTTATGTGTACGTTATTTTAAAATTTTGGATAAAAATGGTAATGCTGAATTATTTATAGACCAAAAACTCTTATAAAAATTATTCGTGAAATCTATATAGAAATTTAGTAACTAAAAAAATAAAAATAAAAATTTTATAATTAAATTATAATCAAGTATAAAATTTAGTTAGACAATTTACCCTTATTTATCAACTGTAGATATGAGTTTTAACACTATCAAGCAAAAAAAATTGAATTCAAAATGCAGCCATTGACCCTGAGAGAACCGGTTACCTACACTACTGGTTATCCATAATAAGTAATTTAAAATTTTTATAGAAAGTATATAAACTTAAAATAATATTATTTAAAGATAATTATAAAAAATAAAATGGTGTTTTATTCTTGCAGTAAAAGTGTGACTATTTAGAAACAACTGTTGGAGTTAGAATCTTACCTACAACTATCAATTAGCAATTGTAATTGGCATTAACATGGATCGATTGAAACACGTTTCACATAAAATGCAAACACTTGTTGAATCAATAAAGCATGTAACTAGGAATAATATTTGTTGTTAACTTTCTTATTATAGTATAGCAAAAAGTATAATTTTAATTTCTGTCATTTCAATTTGTGATTCCGTAATAATTTGTTCAGAGCATTCTCGGTGAGAGGTTTTGGGTTCGCTAGCCCCCACCTTGGGAGTTTAGCGTATTAGGGTGGATCCATTTAAAGTGAATTATGTGCAATTCGCTGGTGTTTCCATTAAAAAAAGAAAAAAGAAAAATGTGGCAGTATGTTTATGTGAAAATACTAACAACTAACAGTACTAATAATACATTAAATCTTAAATCTTAAATCCTAAATCCTAAACCCTATTAATCATATCTCTTGCAATTTTTTTTTTAAAAGTTATGCTACAATCAACATATAGTCTGTTTATTAATATAAGAAGCTGCAGGTAATTAAACATAGAAATGCCACAAAGTGAATATACGATAATAAGCTGATTCAGGATTTGTACACATTTTGATATAAAAATCATCACATTTGTTTGTTAAATGCGTTAAGTTTACATAGTTAATGATAGAAGTACTTTATCAAGCGGATAGCAACATTGTGAGATTATATAGTTTGAATCATTATACAACCTGAAGAAGTAAATGGTCGATGAGAATAAAAGTTGAAGAAGACCACAATCAACTCACTTTCCCAAACAAGAACCAAGCAACGACTGCTTCTAAAACAGACTTAGAAAGAAATCAAATTCTAGCTAATATCATGGAGTGTCTTGCAATCTCTATAGGATCACATTAGACCTGATTTGTCTCCAATATAACCTCTTGAAATCACTTCTACCCATTACATACAAGCTTTCTTATATTTCCTTTAACTGTATTTTGTATACCCGTCACATACAAGATTTCTTGTATTATATAAATAAGCTGTTTATACATTTATTAACTATGGGAATGGAAATTATCTTTGTTCTCTAAAGTCTTTAGGGTATCAAAGCCTTTACAAAAGAACAAATATTCCAATTTCCAAATGCCCAATCATCATCTATGATCATTACTAATTCTGAAACCGAATTGTCCCTTCAAACTCTTCATCAATGCTCTAGTCTTACATCTCTAAAATTAGACACCACCAATTACTTGCTTTGGTGATCACAAATGAAGCCACTTATTCAAAGCATTAACATGGATCACCATCTGGTCGAAGGCAATGAACCAAGCATGGAAATAATGAAGGACAATGGCAAACTAGAACAAAACCTGAATTATGTCATATGGAAGAAGAACGATGACCTCTTAACGACATTCTTGCTAAGGAACATCGAAACTTAGGTACTTATTTATCTTGAAAATGTCACCTATGCATCAAAGCTATGAAAGTCCATTGAAGAATTAATTCTTCCCACCACAATAGAGAAGGAAATGATCCTTAATAACAATCTTGTGACACTCAAAAAGGGAAATATGGCCTTAGATGAATACCTCAAGAAATTCAAAGGTATATGTGACAACCTTGCAGTAATAAAAAGACACATTGATGAAACAAGAAAAGTATTTTAATTAGCTAGAGGTCTTGGAGCCAAATACCAAGACTTTCGAACATCTATGCTCTCAAAACCTCCATATCCTACCTACCATCAATTTGTTTTGTCCTTACAAGCTCATGAACAGATGCTCAAAAGCAACATTGATGATCATGATAGTTTACCTCGACATGACCAAGCATTTATTAGCCAACGAGGACGTAGATGAGGATGATATGAAGCTAGATTCAACTTGAGAGGATGTGGATTCACTCCAGTAGTAAGGTATAGTTTCAAGAAATATACCAATGATAACAACAATGATACAACCAACTCTAATGTCTAAAATCCTTAATAGAACCAGAACAATCAAAGGCAAGAAAAAGAATCCATAATCTGTCAAATATGCGGTAAACTAATTCACTCTGCCATAGAATGCTGGAATTGTTTTGACCACTCATTCTAACTTGAAGATCACCTGCATAAAGCCCTCACAATAATAAAACATCAAACAAGATGAAGACCCCAATCTCTTTGCTGACTCTAGGGCCACCACTCACATACTAAATGATCCAGGTATGCTTTTTAAAATTAAAAGCTACAAAGGAAATGAAACAATTTTTGTAGGTAATGGTGAAAGTTTGAATATGTCACATATTGGTAAAGGTAAGTTAAAACAAATAATGGCATCCTAAATCTTAAAAATATTTTAATTATTCCTGATATCAAAAAGAATCTTATGTCCGTAGGCAAGTTAGCTGAAGATAAGTTTTGTACTGTAACCTTTGATGCTAACAACTTCTTTATTAAGTCTCAATAGGGAAAGATCATTGCTAAAGTACACAAAAAGGGAGGTTTATATGCATTAGATGCAAATCATGAAGATCTTGCTGTATTCACTAACAAAGCATCTCAAGACATTTGGCATAAACACATGGGACATTCTCATTCGAATTTCTTAAAAATTTTACATTCCAAAAATTTAATTCATATTTGCAGTTGGGATAAACTAAAGTCTATTTGCACAAGCTATCAAATGGGGCAAAAGTTATAAAATTCCATTCAACTTATCTAATAAAATTTTAGATTTTCCTTTAGAAAAATTACACGTGACATCTGGGGTCCTGCCCCCATTACTTCATGTCAATAATTTAAATATTATGCTTTGATGTCTGTACTAGATATACTTGGTTGTTTCCGCTTAAGAAAAAATCAAAATTTTTTTGAACATTTTATTAAATTCCAAAAGTAAGTACAAAATATGTTTGAAAGAAAAATAAAAATATTTCAAAGTGATGGTAGTGGTGAATTTACTTCAATTGCTTTTGAAAATCATCCATTAAACAGTGGCATACACCATCAATTTTCTTGTCCTTACACTCCATAACAAAACGGTGTTGCCATTGTGGAGACAGGACTCACTCTTCTTTTCAAGCTCATCTTCTTCATAAATATTGCGTAGATTCTTTTCTCACAGCTAGCTTTTTAATTAATCGCATGCCATCGTCCACACTTAATATGAAAACTCCATTTTTTAAACTCTTTAACCATGGCCCAGATTATGAGAGTTTGAAAGTTTTTGGATGTAGGTGCTTTCCCTATTTGAGAGATTATAAAATGAATAAATTCTCTAAGAAGACATATCCTTGCATTGTTCTTGGATATAGCCCTATTCACAAAGGTTATAGATGTTTATATCCTGCCACAAATCATATATATATCTCTAAACATATTGTGTTCGATGAAAATTATTTTCCTTATGCCCCTAATAATGAGTCTACTTACCAATAAGATTTAGAAGTTATAACATTTCTTGATAATGATGAAAGAAGAGAACCCAACTTTATTTAAAAGGAACAAAATAATGGTGCAACTTTTTGCAATGGTTGTATGAACCCAAACACTAATGCCCACTCAAGTTGTGTGGATCTTGAGCAATATAATGGTGACAATTCAAGCAATGGACTAGCAGCTGAACTTCAAAATCAGACTGTCACTTCTTGTGACATCCGTGTCCTCATAGATAAATTTAATAGAATGAAAGGGCTATTTGAAGATAATTGAGTATTATTATTTTGAGTAAATTCGTTATAGATGATTTAATGAAAATAAAATCAAGTTTAAAGATTGGACTAAATTGAAAGTAATCAAGGACTAAATTGAAAAGAAAAGATTATATGAGTATTTATGAGATAAGGAGTAAATAACTAAAGGATTAAAAAAAAGTGAGAGTTCTGCGTCAAAACTGCAGAAGAAAAGAAGGAAGAAGAAAGGAAGAAAAAGACTAAGGAAAAAGAAGCACTGTGATACGTCCCACTAGTTATCTAACAACTAGGATCTATAATAAACTATTGGGATCATTGCTCAAGGATCTATCTAGCATAAACTAAGGGAATTAGCAACACTTATTATCTAACAACTAGTATCTCTAATTATCAGGGTTGAATTGCAACACGCTCAAAGAAAATTCGGATTATAGCTCTCGCAAGAACTCAAGAAAATTCAATTGAGAATTTGAATTAAAGCAATCAACTATATATTTAATAACAATGTTTGATACAAGTATTTATAGGCTTGTAATCTCAAACCTAAATTAATTCTAAAAAAAAACTCTTTAGGAATAAACAATGACATTATTAATTAAACATAAATTCTAATTAGTAAAGAAAACATAAAGAAAATCATAACTAGACAAAAATAAGACATCGAGACACGGGCGTGTCTGAAGGCTACACGGGCGTGTACAAGCTCCGAGAATTTTAGCAAAATTGACAGACTCCAAAATGGGTGTGTGTCACTAAAACATGGCTTGGAACGCGGGCTGGTCTTGATCATATACAGGAGTATTTCGATGTCTCTTCAGAAAGCCAACATCAAAACGGCTTCCTACACGGGTGTGTTGTCTGGCCGTGTATCATGCAGATGACGTTTCAAAAAAAAGCATGGACGTGTATAGCAACACGACCTGGGATACGGGCGTGTAAGGACCCATGTCTGTCTCGAGACAATTTATGAACATTCAACACGGCCGTGCAAAAACATACACGGGCATGTATTGGCCTAATCCCAACTAAGTAAATTGATTAACTTAGTTTTTTTACCTCCTTTTTATTTTATAAACTCAAGACTCTTTTGCACAAGTTCTCTAGTAACATCTTTCATCCTCTTAGCTCATGATATTGTGATTGGTCCTTCATTATAATTCAAAGGATTTGAATTGGATCTCTTGTCTATATATCCATATGCATCACTCCCCTCTTCCTCGAAAGGATTCACCCTCGAATCTTCACCTTCAAAATTAAAAAGAAGAAGGTCAGATACATTAAAGGTTGCAGAAACATTATACTCACTTGGGAGATCTAATTTGTAGGCATTGTCATTGACTCTTGCCATAACTTGAAACGGTCTATCTCCTCTTAGATGTAGCTTAGATTTCCTTTGAGTAGGAGACCTCTCATTGCGCAAATGCAACAAAACCCAATCTCCAAGCTCAAAAACCAACTCTTTGTGTCATTTATTCCTAATATTCGCCACTTGTTGATTTCATGTTTCAATATTTTGCCTTACCTTTTTATATAAATTGCATACAAAATCTGCCTTTTGAACACCATCTAAGTTAACTTGCTCACTCACAGGCAAAGGTGATAGATCCAATAGTGTTAAAAGATTAAAATCATATACAATTTCAAAAGGTGAATAATGTGTAGATGAATGCAAAACCTTATTATATGCAAATTCTACATGAGGCGAAATTTCATCCCAAGATTTCATATTCTTTTTAATTATAGCACGTATGAGTTGTCCTAAGGTCCTATTCACAACTTTGGTTTGACCATCGGTTTGTGGATGATATGCAGTACTGAACAACAACTTAGTTCCTAATTTTGCCCACAAAGTCTTCCAAAAGTAGGATAAAAACTTAGTATCTGTATCACTCACAATAGTTTTAAGTATACCATGCAAACGCACTATATTCTTAAAAAATAAATCAGCAATATGCGATGCATCATCGGTTTTATGATATGAAATAAAATGTGCCATCTTAGAAAATCTATCAATAATCACATATATTCTATCATGACCATGCCTAGTCCTAGGTAGTCCAAGTACAAAATTCATAGATATATCTACCCAATGTGATTATGGAATAGGCAATAGTGTATACAAACCATGTGGATGCACCTTAGACTTAGCTTGCAAACATGTAATATAATTAGCACAATACTTAGATATATTAGATTTCATATTAGGCCAAAAGAAGTGCTCATGTTAAACATCTAATGTCTTAGCTATGCCAAAGTGTCCCATTAAACCTCCCTTATGTGCCTCCTTAATCAACAACAAATGTAATGAACATCTCGACACATAAAGTTGCTTTAAACGAACAAATATCCATTATGCCTATAAAATTTTTCAAAGGTAATTGTTTCACATGCATTATATACATTGCTAAAATCAGGATCATGTACATACAATTCCTTAATATGCTCAAAACTAAGTAATTTAGCATCCAAAGTGTTAAGTAAAACGTACCTCATTGACAATACATCAGCCACAATATTTTCCTTACCTTGTTTGTATTTGATAATATAAGGGAAAGACTCAAGAAACTCACTCCACTTAGCATGTTTTTTGTTGAGCTTATTCTGTCCCTTCAAATGCTTCAAACTCTCATGGTCGGTATAGATAACAAACTCCTCAGACAATAGGTAATGTTGCCACGTTTCTAATGCCCTTACCAAGGCATGCATCTCCTTATCATATGTCGAGTAATTAAGTGCTATGCTACTTAATTTCTTATTGAAATATACAATTGGCTCACCCTCTTACATTAAAACAGCTCCAATTCCCTCGCTAGAAGCATCACACTCAATCTCAAATATTTTATCAAAGTTAGACAAAATAAGAATAGGTGCAGAAATTAATTTAAATTTTAGCATATTAAAAGCATCCTCTTATTCCTTTCCCCACCTAAATCTAACATTCTTTTAATTACTTCTGTCAAAGAGGAAACTATGCTAGAGAAATCACGCACAAAACGTTGATTAAAACTAGCTAAGCCTTAAAAACTATGAACATCCTCAATATTTCTAGGTGTAGGCCAAGTTTCAATAGCCTTAACCTTCTCATGATCAACTTCTATACCATGCTCACTAACAGCATATCCTAAAAATATAACTTTAGGCACACAAAATGAACATTTAGCAAGCTTAGCATATAACTTTTGTGATTGTAAAACACTAAAAACAAATCTAACATGTATAACATAGTCCTCTAGCGATTTACTATATACAAGTATATCATCAAAATAGACAACAATAAACTTACCTATAAAATCTCTTAAAACATAGTTCATTAAACGCATAAATATACTAGGAGCATTAGTTAAACCAAATGGAATGACTAACCACTCATATGACCCATATTTTAATTTTAAATGCAGTTTTCCATTCATCACCAATTTTCATTCTAATTTGATGATACCCAGCCATTAAATCAATTTTAGAAAATATGCATGCACTATGTAATTCATTTAACATGTCATCTAAATGAGGTATAGGATGGTGATACTTTACAGTATTTTGTTGATGGTGCAATAGTCAACACACATACGCCATATTCCATCCTTCTTAGGCACTAGTAAATAGCATATGGGCTCATACTTTCTCTAATCTACCCTTTAGATAATAACTCATCCACTTATCTTTATAATTCATTTGTGTCTTCAGGATTACTCCTATAGGCTAGCCTATTCAGAATTTGTACTCCAGGAATAAACTTAATTTGATATTTTATTCCTCTTAATTGTGGCAAACCATAGGGCATTGACTCGAGAAATAAGTCCTCAAATTCCTACAACAATATTTAAAAAGAACTAGGTAGAGAAGAGAGAATTGGGTTAATGTCAAAAGCTAAATATGCACCCTTGAATACGAATAGTATCATAAGTTGCTTACTTAGATAGGCCTTTTTAATCTCACCATCTCTTGCAAACAAATTACCTTTTATCTCTTTTTTTTACCACTATTTGCATCATATTATCTTCTTTTGCATGCGCAATCTCACTATTTTTACTCTCTCTATGCATCCTCTCTATTTTCTCTCATTTTTTCTCTTTTTCCTCATGCCTCTCTTGGATTTTCTCATAACTTTCATTTTGCTGGTGCACCTTTTCTTTTTCATGTGCACTCTCACATGCACTTAAAATTTTCTAATCCTCATACACTTCCTTAGGTGACATAGGTAACAAATTGATAGTCCTACTATTCATCTTAAACGAATATTTGTTAGTAAAACCATCATGCATGACTAGCCTATCATATTATCATGGACGTCCTACTAATATGTGATTAGCTTGCATAGGAACTATATCACATAATACCTCATCATAATAATGCCCAATAGAGAATGTAATTAATGATTGCCTAGTGACCTTAATATTCCCACTTTCATTTAACCATTGTAATCTATAAGGTCTAGGATATTTAATTGTTTTAAATCCTAATTTATCAACTAAAGTAGCATTAATAACATTAGCACAACTCCCACCATCTATAATTATACTACATAATTTATCATGTATCATGCATCAAGTATAAAAGATATTTTCACATTGTACATCTTCCTTCTTAGCTTGCATATTTAAGGCACGCCTAATAACCAAAGTATAAATTGGTCCTTGTGGGACTGATTCCTCCTCCATTTCAGATGCGTCCTCCAATAGTGGCATGTTATTTAAGTCATCATCATCATCCTCTTCCTCACTTACCACCTTCCTATTGCGTAGGGTCATAATTTTGGCATTTGGACATTGTGTAGCCTTATGCCTATATCCCAAACATCTAAAGTACTAAATATTACTTGACTTACCCTTGGATTTGTCATCCTTAAGCTGTGTCTTTGATGTAGTAACATCTTTGCTTTTATTTGGCTCAAATTTGCCCTTACTTGCACTTGTTTCTCCTCCATTGTTCTTCCAATTCAATTTCCATATAGTTGTAGGAGTCAAATTTGTTTTGGTTTTCACCTTCAATTACTTTTCCACCTTAATTGTCATGTGTACCATGTCCTCCAAATCTACATAATAATACAATTCAATAAGGTTAGCAATTTTATGATTTAAACCTGATAGAAAATGTGTCATGGTAGCCTCTCTATCCTCCTCAATGTTAGCTCAAATCATGGCCATCTCCATCTTTTGGAATTACTCTTCAACACTTATAGAGCCTTGGTTCAACCTTTGTAACATGTTATACACCTCTCTATAATAGTGTTAAAGTACAAATCTCTTCCTCATTATAGTTTTCATCTCAAACCATGAGGTAATTGATCCTTCTCCACTTCTACGCCTAATGAAGGTAAATTGATCCCACCACACACTAGCATAGTTAGTGAACTCCACGACGGCCAATTTTACTTTTTTCTCTTCGGTATAATTATGGCACTCGAATACCCTTTCAACCTTCTTTTTTCACTTTAAGTACGCCTCCGGATCACTTTTACCTTGGAAAGCTGGAATCTTCATCTTGATTGATCCTAAATTCCTATATTTATTCTTGCTTTTGTTGGCATGCGTCGATCCTTCTTCGGCTACCTCCTCTTCTAGCTCATTGAAGAGAATGTGTTAGGTTTCCCTTACTCGGATAGGTGTACCTATCTTCAACCTTTCCAAACATTCATGGATATTTTAGTTATCACTCCTCATATCCTCTTGTTGAGCCAACATCTTTTGCAACATTGCTTGTATTGAATCCAATGTAAGCTTCTCCTTTGTATCCATGATGTAAATCTGAACTAGAAAATTAAGAAAATTCCTATTCTAACACTCCCTTACTGTTTCTCTTAATTAATTAGAAACTTTCTAATGCACTCACAATTGAACACACACAAAGAATTTCCTTTCGAGCTTTTAATTGAGCTAAACTCTTACTACTTTTAAGAGAATTACAAATCAAACTAGATAACTAAAGCTATTAGTGAAAGATAAGCTAAATAATATAAGTGTAGGGCTGTTTTGGGTGGTTTCAGATATGTTTAAAATTTAGGTTTATTAATGCACGATTTTTGGGTATTTAACAGGTAGAAAGAAGGGTTTAAAGATATAGAATAATGTAGGGTAGGTAGACAAAAAAAAAACAAGTAGAAAATATGCAAATTGATGAGTTTTGAAAGGGTGATATGCTTACCTACGAATTTTGTTGGTGCAACGGATGATGATCAATACGACTTCCTTGATGTTTGTTGAGGTCGAATCACTTGATGCAATTTTTATGCGGATGAACTTTGAATAAATTTATCAATACACAAATACTATGCTAGGGATATGAAGCTTACACTAGAGCTAAAGCTCTGATACTAAACTGATACGTCCCACTAGTTATCTAACAACTAGGATCTGTAACAAACTATTGGGATCGTTTCCCAAGGATCTATCTAGCATAAACTAAGGAAATTAGCAAAACTAGTTATCTAATAACTAGCACCTCTAATTATCATTGTTGAATTGCAACACGCTCGAAGTAAATTTGGATTATAGCTCTCACAAGAACTCAAGAAA
The DNA here is from genome assembly GCA_949673435.1 of Macaranga tanarius. Taxonomy (NCBI): domain Eukaryota; kingdom Viridiplantae; phylum Streptophyta; class Magnoliopsida; order Malpighiales; family Euphorbiaceae; genus Macaranga; species Macaranga tanarius. The sequence continues at coordinate 106 of CATIWO010067383.1, read as the reverse complement.
ATTCAATTAAGAATTTGAATTAAATCAATCAACTATATATTTAATAACAATGTTTGATTCGAGTATTTATAGACTTGTAATCCCAAACCTAAACTAATTCTATAAG
>CATIWO010067332.1:0-11076 GCA_949673435.1 Macaranga tanarius | reverse complement strand
TGTTTTTTTTTATTTTTTTCTTATTTTTTTCTTTGCTCTCCTTATTTTTTCCTTTTCTTTATTTTTTATCTTTTTTTATTTTCTTCTTTTTTTTTATTTTCTTCTGATTTTTTCTCTTGTTGTTGTTTTTCTCTGTTCCTTTTTTAAAAAAAAATGTCTCCTTTTTTTTATATATATTTTTATTTTTTACCAAAAATAAAAATGCTTCAATATGTCATTCCCTTTTTTATTTTATTTTTATCATTCTCTTCTCTTTTTTTCTTTTTTTTATTTTTTTTTCCTCCTCTCTTTATTTTGTTATGTTTCTTTTTTTTATTTTTTCTTTGGTCTCCTTTTTTTTTTTTCCTTTTCTTCATTTTTTATGTATTTTTATTTTGTTCTTTTTTTCTTTTCCTCTTTTTTTCTTTTCATTTTTATTTTCTCCTTATTTTTTCCCTCATATCCTTTCTTTTTTCCTTTTCCTTTTTTTTTTTACTATTTTTCGTGAAATTGAACAAAAATGTAATAAATTATTTCATATACGAAAAATAAACTAAAAGTATACGAAAAATATATAAAAAATAAACTAAAAGTAAACAAAAAATATATAAAAAATAGGAAAAACCCAAAATATATACAAGGGAATGCCATAAAATTGTAGTAGACTATTTCATATGTGGAAAACAAAATAAAAGTAAACTAAAAGTATTCAAAATTTCACCGTTTTATATACAAAAAAAAAACTAAAAATATTCAAAATTTCACTATTTCATATATGAAAAATAAACTAAAAGTATTCAAAGTTGCAAATATTTCATTCCTATTCCAACCTCTTTTCATGTATTTCCTCATGGTTACCATGACAAAGGAATAAAACACAATAATTCTAACTAGGTTGACTATTGATGAGTGTTTAGGTAAAAAGAAAGCTCACTTGACTAAAATTTTAATGTCAACTCACTTCAATAATATAAGTATTGTTATTATACATCACTTGCATACCATTTTTTTTTTTGAAATTATATATATGACTTGTTTAATATACATAATATGAACAGAAAAATGAACCAAAAATATTTGAAATTAAATGAAACTAAACTATTAAATATATTTTTAAAAAATAAGAGATACTTAATAGTCTGTTGAGGCTGCTAAGTCTGTTGGCGTTGTTGCTTTATGGTTTATTGGTTTATTAGTTTATTAGTTTCATTTTGGTTTATTTTTGGTTTTTGATATTATTTTTTATAAATGTATTTTTTTAAAGTGATAATATTCTATTTAATGATAAGGGTGATTTTAAGTGTTATGAAAGACTTAAGCCGAAGGATAAAGGTAAATTTGAAGTGATTCTTATTTATTAGTTTCATTTTGGTTGCTTTTTGGTTGATTTTGATTTTTTGATATGCTTTTGTATGATTGTTTTTGTTTTTGTTTTTGATTTGTATTAGTTTAGTTTATTAGTTCCATTTTTTGGTTAGTTTTTGGTTGATATTCTTTTGTATGATTTTTTTTTTATTTTTTATTTGTATTAGTTTAGTTTATTAGTTTTATTTTAGTTACTTTTTGGTTGATTTTTGGTTTCTGATATTATTTTTTATAACTGTATTTTTTAGGATGATAATATTATGTTTAATAATAAGGGTGATTTTGAGTATTATGGAAGACTTAAGTCGAAAGACAAAGACAAACTAACTGAAAGTCTGTTGGCGTTGTTGTTGAGATATGAAGTGATTCTTGTTGGATATATGTTATTTATACTATGAATTTATTTTTGTATCTTTATTGTTTATTTTTGGTTTCTAATTTTATTTGTGATTTGTTGTTTTTAAGTTAGGATAAAAAAAATATGGAAGACGATTCAATTGATGTTTCTAATGTTATCAGTAATGTAGTTAGAGCTGTTGGAGCTATGAGTAGTGAACTTGTTTTTTTTTTTTTTTGTTCTTTTAATTTTTTTTATTTGTATTAATTGAGTTTATTAGTTTTGTTTTGGTTACTTTTTGGTTGATTTTTGGTTTTTGATATTCTTTTGTATTATTATTTTTATGTTTGATTTGTATTAGTTGAGTTTATTAGTTTCATTTTAGTTGATTTTTTGTTTATGATTTTATTTTTTATGACTGGATTTTTTAGGGTGATAATACTATGTTTAATGATAATAGTGATTTTGAGTGTTGTGGAAGACTTAAGTCAAAGGACAAATGCAAACTAACTAAAAGTCTGTTGACGTTGTTATTGAGATATGAAGTGATTCTTGTTGGGTATATGTTATTTATACTACGAATTTATTTTTATATCTTTATGGTTTATTTTTTGTTTCTGATTTTATTTGCGATTTGTTGTTTTAAAGTTAGGATAAAAAAATATAGAAGATGATTTAATTGATGTTTCTAATGTTATCAGTAATGTAGTTAGAGCTGTTGGAGCTATGAGTGGTGAACTTATATATATTTTTTATTTTTTATTTGTATTAATTGAGTTTATTAGTTTCGTTTTGGTTGTTTTTTGGTTGATTTTTGGTTTCTGATATTCTTTTGTATGTTTGTTTTTATTTTTGATTTGTATTAGTTGAGTTTATTAGTTTCATTTTGGTTGCTTTTTGGTTGATTATTGGTTTCTGATATTATTTTTTATGACTGTATTTTTTAGGGTGATAATATTTTGTTTAATGATAAGGGTGATTTTGAGTGTCGTAAAAGACTTAAGCAGAAGGACAAAGGCAAACTAACTGAAAGTCTGTTGACGTTGTTGTTGAGATAGGAAGTGATTCTTGTTGGGTATATGTTATTTATACTATGAATTTATTTTTGTATATTTATGGTTTATTTTTGGTTTCTGATTTTTTTTGCGATTTGTTGTTTTAAAATTAGGATAAAAAAATATGGAAGACGATTCAATTGATGTAGTTAGAGCTATGAGTGATGAACTTATATATTTTTTTTTGTTCTTTTAATTTTTTTATTTTTGATTTGTATTAATTGAGTTTATTAGTTTCGTTTTGGTTGCTTTTTGGTTGATTTTTAGTTTTTGATATTCTTTCGTATAATTGTTTTTATTTTTGATTTGTATTAATTGAGTTTATTAGTTTCATTTTGGTTGCATTTTGGTTGATTGTTGGTTTCTGATATTATTTTTTATGACTGTATTTTTTAGGGTGATAATATTTTATTTAGGGCAATTGGAATATGAGTTTGAAGAGTATAATGTAACCATATTCAAAAATTGAAAAGTCTCATGTTACGTTTTAAATGTTAGATAGTTTTAAATATTAGATACTTTTATGGTATAACCCATTGTATTTGCACATATGTAAATCACTCAAAACAAACAAGCAATGCAGGCATAATATTTATGAACTTCATTTTAGGTCAATTGGTTTCAAATCTGACAATAGTTGTAGCAAAAGTTTTGATCTTCAATTTTGATTCGCATCATACTAGTGTCTCACCATCAGGTTGACCTTCTAAATCTTCACTGAAAGATAAAAAAAAAACAAAACGGCACATGACAAGACATTTACCGTAAATTGAACAAAATGAATTTGTTTTACATCCATTTCAATCCGAGAAAGAACCTGTCAATGGCTTTGCAAATTATAAAAGCTGATGTTAAAGGGAATATTTTCAGTGGGGGAATGTGCAAAAGAGTATGCTGACAATTTTCATGTGCTGAGTGTTGTTTCTAGTGCAGAATAATTAATATTTTACAATGAAGCCAAGTCATCAATAAGCCCAAGAACAATTTTTTCCTTTGAACTAACAAGAAAGGAAACAAAAGACAGAAGTAAGAAACTCAATAACATTTCTTTTCTTTGTAAAAAATCACACAAATTAATAACATTATCAAATCAAAGTTAAGAACTGTACAGTGTCTAAAACCATACCCAGTCTCGGCACAAGCAGCAACAACAGGTTCACTAAGTAGTCGAAATGGGCAAACACAATTGAGAATGAGCTTGGTCCGGGTGCAGAGGTGGCGGATGGAAGTAGGATCAATGGTGTCAGCAGTGATGATAGGGATTCATGGAGGTGGGTTGGGATGAGCAGCCCAAGTGAGGAACTGGGTAAGTTTGGTTAGGTTGCGGCCGGCTAAAGCCAGTCTTTATGGGAGAAGAAGGGGTGTAGAGAAATTTGAGAGCTTAATGACATATTTGCCAGTGAAGCCTGAAGATGGAGAGTCCTCAGTAATGTTGCTGCTGCTCTCTTCTCTTCTCTGTTTGGGAATTTTTTATTTTTAAATAATAAATTACACAAAACTGGATCTTCTTCTTCGAGCTGCTAGTTGACAAGTCAAAAAGAGCAGGTAATTTTTTAAAATTTTTTTCTTTGCTTCTTTTTTTTTTCGAGCTAATTCAATGTTATTGAAGATTCCTATTACTAAATTTGTTCTGACAGTGATATTTTTGTGGTGTTTGTTGCTAGTGTTGAGCTTGTGTTTGGTTCTATGGAAAGTAAAGGAAAAAATCAGAAGAAAGTTAGGCTTTTTTGAGTATGTGCAGCCTGACCTTTAGAGGAGCAGCCGAGTGAGCAGTGGTGGAGGTGGTGGCGGTGGAGGAAGGATCCGAGAGCTGGAAGAAGAAGAACCAGAGTTGGTTTTTTTTTTTTAGTGTTGAAGAAGGAAGGGAGACATGGAAGTAATATTTTTAACGTCAAATGAAATGCAAATAATATTTAGAAAATTGAGATATTTTTATTATTAAGTTGCGTTTATGATTTACGTAAATAAACATCCCTTATTTTTTCTTGGATCGTTAGGATACAAGTTATAAACGTGGCCCAATGTCCAACCCCGCTTTTGGTTTCATTCAACCCAAACCAACCTTATGATTTTTTTATCTATTATTCTACACACATAAATTGCTTTTTTGGTCATTTAACTTTAGTCTTTGTTTTAGTTTGATCTCATGATATGATTTCTTTTTTAAATTTTTTATTTCATGATTTATTTTAATTTTAATTGAATGATACTGCAATCTTTTCAAATCAATTTATAATGATGTGGCATATCCTGTGAATTTACATCACATCATTGCCCATGTAAACATTCTATCTACTATGTGCTTCCCACAATCATTTAGGATTTTCAAGTGTTAAAAATGACTCGACCAACATGATGATTAGGATCTAAAAAATTTTTCTTTTTTTTTTTTTACATGGCAAGCTTGCATATATAATGATGTAGCATATATTCATAAAATATACCTATTTTAAAGGTTACGAATCACAAAATAAGTTGAAAAGTTTATAATATCCTTCATGTGAAATAAATATAAATTTCAGAATATAAAATAAAAATTATGTAACCAAAATTTAGTGATCAAAGAAATATTTTACTCAGAAAAACTCTATTAGAAGTTAAAATTCTTAAAATAATTCTTAAAACAAATTTATAATATTTTTAAAAGTGTTGAAATAGTTAAATAGATGATAAATCACCTATAAAATAATTTTAGGAGTAAGGTACAAATTGAATCCTGAACTTGGACCCAAAGTCTAGACTAGACCCTAATATTTTTTTTTTCCTAAATGGACTTGGACGTCTACCAAACAAGACAACAAGGACCTTATTTTAACTTTGGCCCAATCATCTATTAAAATATGCTGAGTTGGAATTGGAGTCAAATATTTTAATAAGATGGGTCCCACTTTTCATTGTACCATTCTGAAGGCAAAATAACGAATATAATTACCCCCAATTTGAAGGAGATGGAACCCTAAAACCATTCTTTGTTCTTCTATTTTGAATTTTTTCTTGTCAAATCTGCCAATTAATTGTCATCATCTATAACGAACAAGATCAAACAACATATTACTTTGAATTTTGTAAAAGGAATCACATATTAGACATGGCTGCAACATCATCATCATCTATATCATCTTCATCTACAAGAAGAAGGCTCGGGTTGAACCTTCAGAGAGGGCTAAGAAATTGTGCATGTGGTGTTGCAAAGGTTTTATGGACTTCATAGACAGATTGCAATCCTAGCATAAGGTTTTATGGATGCCCAAATTACAAGGTAAATTTGTTTTATTTTTGTTAAATAATTGAATATGTAAAAGTGTTGGTGACTATTGAATGGGAATTTTTTTTTATGTTACATGCAGGCAACCACCTCAGGAAGGGTGTGATCATTTCTTATGGTATAATGAAAAGATGTGTTCAAGAGCCAAAGACAAGCACATGAGAAGAAGATGTGAGGGTAGCTCAAATGGGGATGTAAGTAATGTAATTGATGATTTAATTGAAGATGTGAGGCCATTGCAGAGGTTGAGGGTTGATAACAGAGATGTAAATGACTGGCGTAAATCGGAGGGAAAAAAAAAGTTAAGTAGAGCATATGCTTGTATTATTAATTTATGGATTTTCTTTGTATTGGTCTTCTTATTTATATAATGCATATAAGTAATGTACTTGGTGTTTATATTAGTCTTACTAGTTGTGTAATGCAACATCAGTTATGTAGTTGCTTTGAATTTAATGGAAATTTTAAAGTTGTAACAGTTTTAAATTTAATATCTTCTATGTTGCTACTCAATTAAAAAGTTTTAATGGGATCAAAAGACAAGAAAATGATATCAAAAGCATTAGAATTAGCATTCCAAAAGACTTGACATTCATAGCTTAGAAAAAGTAATAACAAGTAGCTTTTATAGCATTGCCATATAGCTATACAAAAAAAGAGTTTAATGCCTATTAAGAGTATTCATGTCCTGATTTTAATAAAAAGAACTAGAATTCAGGCATGAACGTACAATAAGAACTAATTTCTAAAAAACCAACAATGTAGTTCTTGCAAGTTTTAAAAGATGTAAGCTTAACCAAACCCAAAAAATCATGTCCTGATTTATAGATAAAGAGATTGAAATTTAGGCATTAAGTTCCTTAGGAACTACAAATAGCAAAAAAAATTCATGAAGTTCTTGTGGGAACTAATTCCTGCTAAAAATGTATATATTTCCATATAGTTGTCGTTGAATCTGAAGTGGAGGTCTTCTTGAACCTTCCAATTATGCCTTCTCTTTGCTCATTCAGTTGTCTTATGGTTATGCTTAGTGAACCATTCCACTGCAAGCTTGGAGGTTTAAAAGGTAGCTCAGTGGATAAACTGGGTTCTACACCATCACAAAGGAATGCAATCTTTCTTATTTATTTGCTACAACGTGATTTTTCTTTACTATATGCTTGTCTAATTTCCTTCTCGTTAGGTATTGGAAATCTAACCTGAGGGTCAATATCAGCAGATTTTAGACCAGCACCAATGCTATATTCAGCAGAATAAATCATACTTTCACTCTCTTATCCAGGCTAAATTTCATAACAAAATAGATTTAGAAAACAATTATAGTGTAAGACTAATTGATATGATAAATAAGAACATTAAGACATTCAATCAAAGCCTTAGAAAAAAGTAGGAAAATAAATTTAACATTAAGCTTATACCTGTGTGCAACTCTTTTGATTGTGACCTTCTTATCCACAGTTGCCACAGGTGATACTAGTCCCTTGTTTTGATAGTTTCATAGGATTTCTAACTTGTCTGCCCTCATTCTTAGCTCTAAACCTCTTTTCTTTAGGTCTTCCTGGCATTGTGGTCACATGAGGAGGCTCAATTGGTTCATATTCCCTGCATTTCATACATTATTTTCCAGGTATGGGTTGCATCATATATGCATATGAAGCTTCATATCTTGATCTATGGTACCACATAGAAATCTAAGACATGAGATCTATCCTTGCATGATTTAGAGCACAAATTGCATGTGAGCATGGAATTCCAGTAAGATCTCATGCTTTACATGTACACAATCTTCTATTCAGAAAAACTATATATCTATCACTTTTATCAACAATCTCATATCCCTCTCACCATTGAAAATCACATCACAACCAAAAGCATTAGACATATTCTTATGAAATCTTTCCATGCACTGAGGACTCCACTCATTTTTCTACTTCTCAATAAATAGTATATATTCTCCTATCCTAGTAATAACATCATGCCTAATGTCATCTAACATTGACACAATTGGCTTAATCTAGCATTCAAAGTGCTTGTATTGAATGATTCAGACATATTATTATTAACAATGTCTGATTTGCACCTACTACTAAAGTAGGCCCTACACCATTTTAAAGGTGAATATTTCACCAAAGCTTCAGCATCTTTCTTATTGACTTTACCTAACCTCTCTAAATTATCTTTGAATTCTTCTTCGTATGTGCTCTAAGCACATATCCATAATCTTTTCTTTAATTCTACTTTATTCCATCTCTTTGACCAGTTGGCGTAGATATGTCTCGTATACCATCTATGTTCAGCATTGGGCAACACATCTAAAACAGCTTCCAATAGAGCCTACACATTAATAAAAAATGTTAAAAATCTACTAAACAATTTACTATAACATATAAATGTAATATAAAACAAGTGGTTCACATTTAACCTTTTGCATATCTGATATAAGCATAATGGAGCTAACATTGTCTTTAATATCAAGTTCTTTCACCAGCCATTGAAGGAACCATTTCTAGTTAACTTTATTTTCTTTATCTGTCACTACCCAAGCTGTAGGAAAAATCTGGTCACAAGCATCTTTTCCTACAGTAATTAAAACTTGTCCTTTAACTTTTCCCCTAAAAGAACTCCCATCTACACCTATGATAGGTCTGCACCCTGCCTTCTAACCTTTCTTATTGAAGTAAATGAACATTCTTTGAAATACTCTATTGCCTTCTTGTAGAGACTATTTGTATAATTCAATCTCAATTGTGCTTCCTGGATTAGTGCTTTTAACATGAGCAACATAAGCCTCTAAATAAGCAAACTCAGCTACATAACTCCCCTCTAACTCAGTCATTATTAACTTATTCGCCCTCTTAAATTTTACAAAAGAAACATTCAATCTCAAATCCAACTCAACATCTTTCATTAAGTCCTTAACCTTTGTTTTAGGTTTTGCATAAGTTGGGAAACTTGCAGTGGCTTTAGAATTTTTATATACTCTAAAACAATTATGCTCTAGCTGCAAGGTTTTTACTGCCATTCCACCCTTTTTCGATCTTCTAAAATAAAAATTATAAATGGACAACTAGGAGCTTTACCCTTTGCTCTTATTCTGACATGCTTATTTGGTTTCAGCTTTAAATCATACCATTTAGTTACTACATACTTAGCTAAAGCTTCTCTAACCTCCTTTGCATCAGTAAAAGTCATGCCAAGAACAAAGGATGGATTATCATCATCCACATTATATCTGACCTTCCGTTGTGGCATTATAATCTCAGCATCATCTTTCCCCTCATCTGCCTCTTCTTCTATCTCATAATCCCCTTCTTTCTCCTTTTCTTTCTCTTCAACCTCTACATTCTCTTCATATGTATTCTCTCCTTCTATATTCTCATTCATATCTACATTCTAACTTTGAGCTGTAAATGCAGGTACATCACCTTTATCTGCATCTGCATGCTCACCTTCCTTACCATTTCTATCTTCAATCACAGTATTATCAACTTTCTCAGCAAAAACTTCACTAATACATGGCTCATCCTTATCTTGAAATAATTCTTTATACCATCCACTAAAATTATTATTTGTATCCTTGCTAACCCCACTGTGTCCTTTTTGTGCTCCTATAATACTGTATTATGTTCCTATTTAGCTACTATTAACATCCCTAATATTATTATCCCCAATACTGCCATTATCTACATCAGGATTCTCAGTATTTTCATGCATACTCTGAGAATTTTTATTTATGCCAGCATCTTCAAATTCAATTAAGTTACTAAACTGAGGTACATCAACCTCATGGTGGCCATAAATATGCACTTCATTTACCCCCAAATTACTCCTAATGTATTCGACTATGTTTCTAATACTGTGGTCATCTTCTAATAAACACAACCCATCTTTTAATGATTTTTCAGGTTCCAGAGCATACAGTTTTGTCACATTAGGATACCCTAAATCAATATTATACATCTTCGTCATATGCATATATGACTAGAAATCTATGTCAAAATTCTTAATAGTCTCTACTTGACCATTTATATAAGCTAAATCAACACTAAAGTCCTATTTTCCCCCGTAATGAAAAACCAGATCTACGGTCTCCATACTGTCAAGTAGAAAAATACTCACATATAAACAATTATTTATAAAATCAACACCATAATACTAATCAAACAAATAAAAAAGCATTAATATATTCCCCATTGGACCACTGACAATAAAGAAATTCATAGGACCACAAGCAATACATAGTTACTAGCAAATAAAGTTTCCAACTCATATAAGCACCTACGATTAGAAAAAGAAGAAAAATCGTACATGTTTCATGTGCTTTTGCAATAAACCTCGATGAATCACACTTCCAATATAACCGATGGAATTTCTTCAGTAAAGGAAATTTAAGTGTGACAAGTTTTTAGGTAATGAGAGAAATAAGAAAGGAAATTGAAACCCTAACAATCTAGCGGTAATTTTACCTCCAAATTTGTTATATTTTAGGAGCAGTGGACCCCACATTGCCATGTATTCAATTAAGTCAACAACCATAATGGACCCTACAGTTCCAGCTCATCATCTTTTAACAAACGTTTGGGTTAAAGTTAAAATAAGGTCATTGTTGTCTTATTTGGTAGACATCCAGGTTCATTTAGGGGGAAAAAAACATTAGGGTACAATCTAGACTTTAGGTCCTTAGGGTCTAATTTGTACCTTATCCCAAAATTTTATTATGGGTGCTGATAGACATCGTTGTGCGCGATGTCTATCGGCACAAAAGACAAAAAAATTTGGGGAAAAGACAAAAATGTCTTTTCCCCAAAATTACCAATATACCCTTTATTTAATTAATAATAAAAAATTATATAATAATTAAAATATATATATTTTAATTATTTAATTAAATAAATTGAAAAAATCTAAAATCTAAAAAAAACTGGGTGAACCCGTCGTGTCATAATTTACAAACTCATATAATATAATATATTTATTTATTTATTTTTGTATAATATAAAAATTATTTAATAATAAAAAATATATATTCTAATTATTTAATTAAATAAATTGACAAAAATCTAAAACCTAAAAAA
>CATIWO010067206.1:0-28659 GCA_949673435.1 Macaranga tanarius | reverse complement strand
TAAAATAAATTCCTTGTTCATTGACTTTATAGGGAGTTATTAGATTGATAAAAGGAGTCCTTAAAATTACCATTGAACGTAAATCTTTTGCAAGAATGAATAAATTCCTGAGTGCAACATTTCCTGTAACTACTGAGGCTTCCACTTTGCCACCAATGGTCAATGCAGAATCATTTGCAGCTGCAAGTTTTTCTTTAGTTTTCTTATGAAAATGTTTGGGAACCAAATCATATCTGATACAACTTAAATCAGCACCAGTATCGAATAAGGCAATTGTTTCTAGTTCAAAATCATTTTAGAAAATGATTTTTGTTTGAATCAAATATTTTCGAGATGTAATTTCTCTTAAAATATTGATATAGTTTTCAGGGAATTCTGAAATTTCTTGTAAGTTTTGAACTTCAAGAGGACCGTCAGGGTCATCTGAATCAGAACTAGAAGCTTTAGATTTTTGTTTAGAAAGAAGAGATTGAATGATTTCAGAGTCTTTTTGTTGTTTGATTTTAAGTTCCGTTAATTCAGACTTAATTATTTTTACTTCTTTTTAAAGATCCTGAAGAGTACCAACTGGAGTTTTTGACTTTTTACCCTTTTCAAGAATAGTTGTCAAGTTGTAATTGTTCTTTGAAGTGGAAGGTAAAACATTCTGAGGAGCTGAAGAAGTTTCAGGTTTGTCTTCGAAAGATTTCAGGAGTTTATCAAGAAATTCTTTTTGAAGTTTTGAATCTCTAATATGCTTAATTGTTTAAAGGAGTATTTCTTGATCTTTGGTAAGCATATTAATGTATTTTGGAAGACCATCAAAGTCAAAGGAGTCTGACTCAGACATTGATGAAGTGACAATTTCATCAATCTGAAGAGGGCTTTCTTCTTCTGAAGAAATATTTGAAGTGCTTGATTCAGAGGATTCAATGAGAAGGGCTGAAATTTTTGAGAGAATTTCATCCTCTAAACCTAACTCATGAAGTTGTTTGTTAATACGGCAGAATCGAGAAGTGTGACCTTTCTGGCCACATTTGAAACAAGTGATATCTTTAAGATTTCTCTTAGGATATTTCTTGTTTGATTTGTTTGTAGACTTCTTATAAGGCTTAGAAGATTTTTTCTGTGGAAAAGATTTCTTGTAATAATCTTCTTTGTTTGGTTTGTAAGTCTTATAAGTTTTTTTGTGGAACTTTGATTTTTTGTAAGGTTTCATTGTACATTTACCCTTACAGGATTTGGACTTTGATTCAATTGGATTGTAATCAAATTATTTGCAGAAGGTTCCAACTTCTTGTTTTATTTTCTTTAGTTCCCATTTTAAATGTTTTTAAAGTTTTAAATCTTGACATATTTTTAAACCTTCTTTTTGTGTCAGGCTGATTAGTTCACAGTAAGTGAACTGATCATATGATATTTGATTATCATGAGAAGATCAAATTGTGTTTCGAACTTTCTTGCCCAACAGTTATGGTAAACCAGCTAAAAATTTTTCTTTCCAAAAAGGTTGATTTAAATCTTCACGAAGCATGATTCTGGTTAGAAAAGTATTTTTGTATGTTTGAAAATCACTAAGTTTCTTACAACAAAGGTTACTAAGAAGCTCAGCATTTTTATCTTTGAGGTGGCTGGGATCCCCTATGAAATTCAAAGAGATTGTTAGGATCAAGGTAGACACAGCATCCTGGACTGGGTTACCAAGATCATTAACGAAAGGAGTGCCATCATCAAAGGTTTGAATTGCAGATAGGATCTGCAATTGTTGTGCTTAGGTTAAATGGTAATCCCACCAACCCTTAAGTTGAAACGAGAAACCAGCAATGGCCTTATCCATACTACCAGTTTGGGTCTTATAGGCATTTGCTGCCATTGTCATATGTTGCAAAAGACCTAATATTTGATATTCACTCATACTATCTAGGTTCCATTCATAAATAGATAAGGCATTAAAATGAGATTGTGGATAGGCATCAGGTTGTCTAGTAATGTCAGGTGCCATCGCCACATTTCTCGGAATGATCAACCAATCCAACCTATTGATACGAGATTGACTTGGTTGGTCATGATGATTTTGAAAACTAGTTTGAAAATCATTTTGACTTTGAAAACTAGTTTCAGTTTGAAAAGCATTTTCCTCTTCTTCAGAAGAGCTATCAGTGATATCAATAGCACCGACACTCTGTGAAGGAGGAGTTTCAGGAACAACTCTGGTAGTACCAGCTGAGCTAGAAGCTTCTTCAATTCTACTCAGTTGGTCATGAATTGCCTGAGCAAATTCAAGTTTGCTTGTTTGACTTTGTTGTTGGCTCTATTTTGAAACTTGAAAAGGCTTAAAAATAGGATTTTTAAGTTTCTGTTTTGGAAGTTTGACAGATTCAGAAGACTTAGCAGCAGAATAATGTAAAACAATTGGTTGTTGAATTTTTGTTTCAATTCTGGTTAACTGTTTTCTAATTGTTTAAAGATTAATGTTTGAGAAATTGTTCTGCAAAATAATGTGTTTCAAATTCTTTGAATCATCATTATCTTGTGGAAGTTTGAATGGAGCTGCTAGAATTTTCGAATTACCATGATGCAAGATTCCTTAATTTTTTAAATAAAAAACATGTAATATTCTCTCCACCGTCCATTTGTAGATAAATATTACAAATTCTAAAAAAATAATTGTCTAATTCAAAATTTTTATCTAAACATTTTTCTTAAAAAAATGGAAAACAAACACAAAATGTAGATTCATTATTTATTACAAAATGTTAAAAAATTATTATTTTCAATAGGAGTTTTTTTTATTTAAGTCACTCCTATTCAAAATTAATTGGACTCTAACTAATAAATTTTAATATGCAAATTTGAATAAATTTTTATCAAATTAAATTATTTATAAATTTTAAATAATTTAGGAGTAATTTAATTCATTTATAGCTCCAATTTAAAATATTTGTCAATTTATTAAATAAATATGAGACATAAAATTATATAAAAGAAAAACACGCGACGCCAATTGTAAAAAGTGGAGTGAAAGATTCCTCAATTTTTTAAATAAAAAACATGTGATGTTCTCTCTCCACCGCCAGTTTGTTGAAAACAAACATAAAATGCAGCGTCAACATTCATTACAAAACGCCAAAAATTTATTACTTCTAATAGGATTTTTTTGTCTGAACTAATGATATTTAAAATACATTTAACTCTAATTCATCCAGTTCCATTCAGATAGGATCATAACAACAGTAAAAATCTTTCAACAATTATTTAACATGACTGTATTCACCAAAACTCAAATTTAACACATTAGGTCAATCGAGAACAACCACTGTTAGCTAATTCAAAAATTATTGGTATTATTGCTGTGGTGTCTCATTTTTATAGATAAGAGCTTAAAATTTTTCTCTTTGTTTACCAATGTTGACAATTAAGAATTACGACCCTACAAGAGTGCTGACAAACTGTACTATTAAAAGAAATTGCAAAATAAACTCATAGTTTTATCATCTCAAATAATAGTCTGAACATCATTTTGAGGCTCGTAAGCTAAATGAGCCGAACCGGAGTTTCATTATATACAGCTTGTTTAAGCTCGCAAACATGCTTGTTAGTAGGTTTGTGAAATATATTTGTAAATGAGTTTGCGAACAGGCTCGTTAGTAGGTTTGCGGAGCATATTCGCGAACAGACTCATGAATAGGCTCGCAAATAGGCTCGTTAGTAGGCTCGCGAATAGGTTCATTAACAAGCTCGCGAACTGACTCATTATACATGTTCGTGAATAGGCTCGTGATATATATTCATGAATAGGCTCGTTCAATAGGTTCTTGAACATGCTCGTGATCATGTTAATTTAAATATTTATATTAGTTAGTGGTGTTAAATAGATATAATTTACTATAAATATTAGTATTAAATTTATGTTGTGATAGAAAATATAATTTAATTTATTAAGTAAATTATAGTGTTAAGCAAATATAATACTCCCAAAATTCCATTCCAATTGTCGTTTTAGAAAATAAAATTTGTTCTACTCCAAATGACATTTTTAGATTACCAATAAAAAATAAATGTTTCCTTCCAACTTTACCATTATATTGGTTTTAGAGTAAATCTTGGTTTTAGAGTAGAATATTAACTTTTAGTCTCTAAAAGATGGTAATATAGTCATTTGTACCTATAATTATGCCTATTAAATAGGATTCTTAATCTTTGTGAAACAACCTTAAACGACAATTATAATGGAACGGATAGAGTAATAATGAGATTAGTATTAAATAATATAAAATATTACATATTATGTATCCATGACAAAACTATATATAATAAGTTAATGAACATGCTCGTAAACGAACTCGTTTTACTAGTTAGTTAATTGCTAAATTTAAATATTAGTTTCAATTAGTGGTATTAACCATATAAGTATAATTTATTTTATGCTTTGATATAAAATATAATTTAATTTATTATGTAAATGGTAGTATTAAGCAAAGATGATATTTAATGACATTAGTATTAAATAATATAAAATATTACATATTATATATCAATGATAAAACTAAACAATTTTTATGTTAATTAATATTAATATTAACTTATTAGGTGTAATTTAAATTAATAAGTAAATACTTTTAATAATTAAGTGAAATAAAAAATAATTAAGTCAATAATGAGTAAATGTAAGTAAATTGGACTAATTTACTTGTTGAGTAATATAGTATTATTAATTTTATTGGCCACACATATCATATGAACTTGTGTTATATGAGTAGTGCTATTAATTTTATTGACTGCACCTATTTATATTATGCTACTACTATAACACTGTAATTATACTAATAAATATTATTTGCCCTCTATTTTACCATATTATTCTAGTAGTCCTTTGACATTTCAGTAATTTCATTAAATTACTGTTAATAATAATAATTTGCTCCTATAGTTTACTATATATATATATATATAATATTTTTGCTCTTTTTTGACAAAATTTTTATTAACATTATTGTTAAATAAATATAAATAACCGAAATAACCTTTAAATTAAAAGGTCATTCAATCATGAAATAAAAAATAACTCTGTAATTTAATTCATATACCCAATAGTTTAAACTAACTATTCAAATAAAAAATTGAAGCTACAAATATTTACTTAATTAAATTGTTTACGCAACATAAATATTTTAAGTTAATATTTAAGTAGAAACATTTAAAATTGATTAAAAGTAATTGATTAACAATCTGACTAAATTAAAGTTAATTAGATATTTTTATTTTGTTAATAAATATAATCATAATTTTATAACTAGTTAATGATAATTTTAGCATAAATTCTGATAGAAATAGTATAATAATGAAAACTATCAATTTTATGGGAGGCAAACAAAAAATTAACCCATAAAATATTTTATTATTAAAATTTAATACTGTATTAATATTTTATCATAAATAATTATCATATTAGTTTATTGGATAGTAAAATATAAAAAAATTATAAAACAAGTGATATTTAAGTGTTATAAAAATATAGGTTAGCACGTCTTTACAAAATTGCCATAGTTTTGTGAAGAAGTGTGTCCTGTCTCTGACCCAGTGTGTGCGTGTGTTTATATATTTTGTTAATTTCAAAAAAAATTGTTATAAAAATAGTTATAAAACTAATTTTATTATGAGTCAAAATTGTTGAGATAAAAAATTATATTTTTTTCCTAGTATGAAGAAGGTGGTGATGGACATGATCAGTATAGCACCCTCCAGGTACTACATACAGTGTCCATGCATTACAACCAACACGTAACATATGAAAATTTTTCTTAATTAATCATAGTTATACATAAATAAAAACTCTTGTTAAATACATTGAAAATATTTTATACAAGTATTACATAATATTAATATATATACAATTAAAACTTGATTACAAAATGCCCAAATGCTATGATGATGAGGATAGATATGTCGATATCAAGCCTGCCTTTTGACCCACCTGAGCTCACAAAAAAATACTCTCCAAGCTTCTACCAACAAGCCTCAACTAGGCTATTTATCAAAGCCCGAAACCACAATTTGCAAAGGGATGAGCTTGCGACTCAATAATCAATTATTAATATAAGCATACATATAGTTCTTCTCAAGAACTAATTAATCCAATATAAAATTAAAAACAAGTGAATATTAGTCTACAAGGTCTGAGACACGCCCGTGCCTCAACTCGTATGCTCCTCGGTCCCAAAACACATTTATACACACAGCTATGAACATTCCCGTGTGTCTCTCGGTCCAAAATATACAAATTATAATGTCAAACATGGCCATGTACACGCCCATGTACTCAACTGTGTTGCTCTCAGTCCGAATTATACAATTACGTAAATTGGTACACGGCCATGTACACGCCCGTGTACTAGACTGTGTAGCTCTCAGATTCAAATGTTGCATCTATACCCGTCCATGTCTTAATCCAAAACAAACTGTGTACTTATATACGGCTCGGGACACGCTTGTATACTAGCTACACTATCTAAGACACGTTCGTGTCTCTAATCGTGTTTCAACATGAAATTCAATTCTCCATATACATATCATTAAGATCACACCCCCTAATAAATTATGCACACCTATAATCACACAACAATCCACAATATATTCATAAAACTCATAACATTAATAGCAATCTAACAATTGCTAATATAAATATATATGAGTGTATATACTCTACTCAATATCTATACCCCACCATAATCATCATATTCCATCATAATCATCACATTCACATCTTAAACCAAAACCACATTCAACAACATATATAATCACAATGCCATGTATGTATGCAAATATGGTGAAATAATGCATGTTTTTGCAAGTTAGTATCCGGTCGGAGCTCGCAACACACATCACACACGTTTCACACAAATCTCACTTCTTTTCTTTTCTTTTCTTTTTCTTTTTCTTTTTCTTTCTCATATTTTTTTTTATTTATATATCCGTAGCCATTCCTAAGACTCTCTGCCCAGCTCAGTCTTAAATCTCACACGCGCGCATATATATATATATCACATGAATGGCCACACCTGATACTCTTTACCCAGCTCAGTCTTAGGCCGTGGAGCTCATCTCCATACACACACGTTTCCTTACATTCCTCACATCATGCCATATGCATGTTTTTCATCATTTTCATAATAATTCATGTTTAACCATACCACCTCAAGTGGTATTCACAATTCAACATTTCTTTCATTTTCTCATCATGAATCACAATTCATACATCAATTCATGTAGCAACCATGATACTTGCACTCAACTCAATAAAATACAACTAAGTGCAACCTCATACTTTAGGTTTAAAGTATCCAAATAATTCACACATAAGTCTAAAAATTATGAAAATATTACTGAAGCTAGACATATAAGTCTACTTCAAATTCCAATTAGAATCACTTGATTTAGATGTGTGTGAAATTAATTATAGATTTTTGATACAACTTAGGTAAAACAGGTAAAACAAAGTTGACACTATGAGCACGAAAATATAAAGTTATGCCAGTCAATCTTAACAATAAAATTAACTCTAGCTCAAAACATAAGAGTTGTAGGGAACTCTCTGAAGTTTCTAGAACATTAAGCCATGTTCAAATAAGAGCTCTAAAACTCCAGATATGGTCAAAATACTAATACTGAAAAACAGAGATAGCATACCCGAGTTTTCCCAACATCAAAACCTAATGCAATTAACTAAAATAATTGCAAGACTTACTAAATATGATGCTCAAAAGGCTAATTGATCTTTTTAAGCTCCCCAAAATCTTTACTAATTGAGTAGAAAATTATCAATTTCCTCTAAAATCTCTCAAGCCTACTCTCTTCTTCTTCACCTCTCCAAATCTCTACACTCACTAACACCCACACCCACACATACACACTTTACACATGCTCCAATCATAAAACAACAATTATACACTAAAGTCTCCTCCCCATAAATGCTAATTTATCTCTACAAAATACAATAATAAAAACAATAATAATAAATACACATATATCCCTTAATAAAATATCACCAAATACAATAATAATATCTAGATATTATGGGTAATTATCACCATAATATCCACTAGGCTCTTCAAAAAAATAGAATTATTTCACAATAGCCCAAAACTTTCTATTGTGACAAATCACTCTCAACTCACTCATCATTTTCTTCCCAAAATCTCTACACAACTTTTCACTTTACAATTAAATATACACAAATAAACTCCAACAAATCACAAACTTCCATTTGGCCACCTAAAATCTTCTTATAATAATTGTCCAACCCACAAATAAATTTATATTTATCACATAAATAACAAATATAATAATACTTAATAATATAACAAAATATCCATTTAGCCCCTTAATGAAATGGGCATATTGCACAATACCCCCATAACTTTTTATTGTTACAATTAGGTCTTTCTCTATACTCATGCACATACTCCAACTTAAATAAGGCCACTATCTACTATGCAAAATATACCAGACATACACCATAAATACGTATGTGAAAGGGCGGGTGTTACAATGAGACGAAGGAAATCTTTAAGACATTAAGAAAATGACTATAGGTTAGGCCTTGCAACAAATGAATTGATATTTATTTAACAACTGAGAAATTCATTATTTAGAAATAGTCTAAAATACATAATTGCAATGCAAGAGATGGTCTGAGTTGTTAACAAATAAGTCGGATGTAATTTTCATATTTAAACAGAAAGATGCCAATTAATTGGCTGATTTATCATCTGATTTTTTTTAGTAAAAGAAACCTTGTAATTTAGTAGATGTTTCCATTTTTCTGAAATATTTCCATATCGGAACGTTTCAAAGTTAGTTTTACAAATTTGAAAAATTAAGAAATATATTTCCAATTTTAAAAGATATATTTCTTTAATTTTTTTCTAAATAAAAAAGGGAATAAATTAAAGAATCTATATTTTTAACTAAATAAAATAATTTATAATTATACTACTAATTAACAGTAATAAATAAATTTTTTAATACGTATATAATTCTAATATTTTTTTTATATACTTTTATATTTATTTAAAAAAAAAAAAAATTTTGTCCATTTTTGTGTTTACCTATTACTTACCTACTAAACAAACAATATTTATGCCTAATAAAAGCAATCTCCCATGAATCAGTTCTTCCAACAGCCAAGTTATTATATAGCAAAATAGTATCAGTTTCAAAAACACAGTGCGGATAACCATTATATAGAGCCAATTATACACCCAACAATAAGGCTTCTGCCTCAGCTGCGTTTGACTACAGCTCTTAAAATCCTTTTTTGATGGTCCCTGATAATTATTGACAACACTACAAAATATTCATTTTAACTATATTCATATGTAGATTTATCCATGATGTGGAAACTTACGATTTGCATCAATCCTCAACAGTTAAACATCTAAATATTCATTAAGCACAAGTGATGCATTGTGTGATGCTACAATAGGTTGAGGGATAATATCATGAAAATAGCTAGATTTTTATTTTTCCATACACCCCAGCTTAATTGTAAAATGCTTGCCAACTAGCTTTTACGGGCCAAAGGCAAACTTTCACTCCTAAATTTTACACTACTATTAACTTTTAACACCTTTCAACTTTTATCATTTTTAATTCAACTTTTAAGAACCTATTTAATTCTTATAATAAATAAAAGCAAAGTATTTTATAAATTAATAATGATATGGATATAAAAAAATTATGTGCACTAAAAGAATATTTAATTAAAAGAGATGATATAACTAAAAATAAAATTGTTCTAATTTTTATATTAAATTTTAATTTTAGTTTTATTAGTTTGGAATTAAATTTTATCCATTTTAATAACATCGTATGAGTTAAAAAATCTATATATATATATATATATATTGACAATAAAAATAATTTCATTTATACAAACTAGCAATAAATCAGTAAAAATATTGATATAAATCCGCTAAAAACTATTAAATGATGAAACTGTGAAATATTCACATCTCCTATGTTAACAGCATAATAAATCGGCTCAAAGCCTACACATTTAAAAATTCTATAATGACTAGAATACCTATGACTCTAATGCTGCAACATATTGACAACCATAATCGGATCTGATATCTCTATTGAATTGAATATGCTTTGTTTGTCTGAATTATGCACACACACAAAAATACCGTAACAAGATGGTAAAATCCAAACGCCGCAACAAGACGGCGAAACTACAAAAACAAACAATAACAAACATAGATCTATGTAGAATACCCACTTATTTTAGAATTTAATTGATAAAAAAGATATATAGAAGGATGATTTTAGGCCAAAAAATGGCAAAAATCACCCCTCTCTGCTAACAAAGACGAAAAGTAAGAAGAAAAAAAGAGAAAAGTTAGAGAGTAAAGGAGAGAAGGATGCTAAGGTTTTTAAAATTTTTTTAAAAATTTAAAGATGCAAAAACTTAATTGTTTGAAATTCAGGGATGAACTATACATTCCGCCGGCTTTTATCAGTAGATAACATACCAATCAATAATTCTATCAAAATGTGGATGCTATAAAATACAAATTGGAGGCAAACAAAGTTGCTCTACCATGCGCCAAAAAAACAAAATTTGCACTAAATAATATGAGCTATCACTAGACCCGGCCACAGTCATGAACCGGGCGGTTCCGGTTCAGAACCACCGGTTCATGGTTCCACCTAAGGTGGAACTGAATAGGAACCGGCCTAATCCCAGTTTCGAGCCAATTTTGGTTCACGGTTCTGATTTTTTTTTTAAATTTTTTTTAATAAATTAATTTTTATTTAAAAATAATAATTTATAATAAAATAAATTAAACTACAAAAATAAAATAAAATAAAATAAAGGGCTTGAACTTAATTTTTTTTACCAAAAAATTAAGTTGCCTACGTATCCTCTTGGGGTTAGAGGAATTAAAGCTTACGTAGTTCTCTTATATTTTTTTAAATAAAATTTACCCCCTTACCATTTTAAATTTAATCACTCTCGAAACCGGATGCAGATGTTGAAGTTCCTCCTTCGGTTGTGAAGTCGTATAAATCATCATTTTCGTCTTTTTTAATTTCTTATTCCATTGATATTTCTTTAGTCCAATCATCCACACATGTTTGTGCCTCTAATGATTCGGAAACCATTGAAGATCGAATCTCATCTAAAATACTTCCTCCCATACTACATGCTTGTTCAACAGTAACTGTTGAGACCGAACTTGCTAAAATTTATTTAACAATTTGTGAGAGGATAGAAAATGTATTTTAGTGTCAACTCCACCATTTGAGAGGAGGAAAATCTTTACCTGTGTTGCTATCACCAAACTCAAAAATAGTTGTTAGATAAATGTAAAGTTCAGGAGATGAACCAGATGATCCTCGAAGTCTTTTTTATCTTTGCATTGAGACATGATCACCCATACTAATTTTAGATGGTTCAACTTGAACTTGACTACTAGAAATAGAAGAAGAAGAAGAAGAAGATGTAGAAGTAGGAATTTGAACATATTGTCTAAATTCCTCAAATAATTCTATTAATATTCTTCTAACTTGCTTAATTATTGAATCAATATCAATTTCATTATCATCAAATCATATTTAAACATCCATAATAATAAACGCTCAAATGATCATTCAAACCATCTAATTTACATCTAGGATCAAAAACACATGCAACAAGATTAATTAGTGGAATATTTTTAAAGTAATTTAACCATTTTAATTTCATTAATAAAATTGATTGTTTTATAACAATATCATTCTCATGCTCTTGTAATGCACCAACAACATTAATACATTCAATTAATAATAAATGAGATGTAGGATAATAAACACCACCTAAAGTATAAGTAGCATCATTAAAAACTTTTAAAACATCTAAAAGTTTTGTATAAACTTCCCAACTTTGTGGATATAAATTAATTTATGGCACATTATTGGAAATAAATGTGCACAATAAATCTCTATAGCCAAATAACTAATTTAATAATTCATAAGTTGAATTCCAACGAGTTGGAACATCTCTTGGAAATGTTTTTGGTTTTTTACCATTATCTCTACAAAACTTTTTTCATACTTTTTAAACTTTTAGATGTGTCCATAAAAATGAAATTGTTTTTTTTAATTAGAGAAAGGTGCACATCCAATGATTTTAACCCATCTTGTACATATAAATTTAAAACATGACAAGCACATCTAATATGAAAAAAATTTCCGCCAATATTTGGTTGACAAATATTTTGAAGATTATTAATTGATGCAGTATTTGCAGCAGCATTATCAAAATAAATTGAAAAAAAATTTTACTAAACCATATTCTTCTAAAATATTTTTAATCATTCTAAAAATATTATCAGTGGTATGACGTTTATCAAAACTCTAAATGCAATAATTCTTTTTTGCATGAACCATTCATTATCAATCCAATGACATGTAATACCCATATATGAATGACTTTGCCAATGATCACTCCAAATATCACTACAAATACAAATACGTCCATTAAAATTCACAAATAATTTTTGCAATTCTTTTTTTTCTTGTTTATATAAATTATAAACATAACGTTTTAATATATTTCTAAGCACATGTTTAGTGGAAGGATTTAATGGTTTTGACAATAATTAACAAAACCAACTTTTTCCCCAAAACTAAAAAGTAAATGTTCCATACTAATCATTTTTGCTAATTCTAATTTATTTTGTTTATCACTATATTTAAATAATTGAGAAGATGAAGAAGTTGCGTATCCGGTAATTTGAGTTTGTCTCATCTCACTAATTTGTGTAGGATGTTTTTCTCCAAATGTCTTCTAAAATTTCCATAACCACCTCTATGAGAAAATTTATAATTTTGGCCACAATAATTATAAATTACATCCATTGAGCCATCCAGTTTGGTTACCCTCTTGAAATGAATTTTGAAAATATCGGATTGTAATTTAAATTGTTCTTGTTCTTCTTCTTAAGTTAGTGGAGCATTTGGAGCAATTTCATCAGCATAACCTTCTTGACTTTCTTGAATTGGATACTCATCCGGCAAACTATCCATCATGTTATCTAAACCAACAATATTTGGTTGTGATTCACCAAATATTGTGATCTAAATGAACTGCTTCCACTGGCCATTTAAATAAATTTTTTTAGAGAATAAATAAAATTTTTTGGGGAGAATGAATGAAAAATATATATATAGATAGTGAAAACTAAAATTTGGAGACAGATAATAAATAAAAAAAATTAATAGGGTGATTAGATAAAAAATATTGTAGAGAAGAGATAAATGAATAATAAAGATTGAAAAATATTATATAGAGATTATTTAATTAATAAATATAGAGATTTTATTTGATAATTGATTTGAGATTAGAGAATTGTAGAGAAAATAAGAGAAGAATTGAATGTAAAAAAAAAACTTCCTCCTCCTTCTAATTTATAGACACAAAAAAAATAAAATTCCTAAAATAACCCCCATAAATAATTATTATATGGTTGTTATAAGGGGTAAAATTATCATTTTACTTTTTCAATATTTAAAAAAAGGGATAATGGTCCCTTTTATCCATAACTATAGATCAATTTTCTAAATAATCCTCTCCTTTAAAAATTATCAATTTAGATAGCGAATTTTTAGATTTGTATCTAATTTATCCTACTTTCAATTGGCATGTGGAATTGCTGACGTGGCAAAAAGTTGATGACTATGTTAACAAATCAAAACATTGTCGTTTGATCAACAAAATGAAAAAAAAAAAACTCAAAACAACACTATTTTATCTAAGAGTGAATATATATTTTATAACTTTTGGACTTGTAATAACATATTGGACCAAAGCCTTGTGCGACCCATTTACATCGTTAGTACTTATTGACACTGAGACGCTATTACCTTCTTCTTCGTCTGCTTCTTCTACAAAATCTCTCATTTCAACCCAAAAAAACATGTTGTACCCTAATGGCATCCATTAATTTCAATTTCTTTGATAATTTTTTCAATAAACCCCAAAACCCACTTCCTCTAATAAACATTCTCTTACTCATTCACTCTTTATCATCTTCAAAAGCCCTTCAAAAACCCTTAAACTTCACTTCCATTTCCATCTTAAATTGATTCAAGAAACCTAAACAGCCTGAATCAGACAAACCATGCTACTGGCACCAAATGCTCGATCAATTCTTCTACGAGCATAAGAACCTCCCCGATTACCGTCATGCACCGAAGGTCAAAAAAATCCTAAACGACCACCCATACTTAAAGAAAAAAGAAAACCCAACTAAATAAGAAATCAAAGAAAATGAAAGATTTTGGCAGGAAATAGATTCGAACTCATTTGTCAAGTTTTTGGCTAGAGCAAAAGAGATTGATGACAAGATTAATGAGTTAGAGCTAAAAGCAAATCAGCTTCCATATCGATGGGAGGACATGAAATTGTGGCAAGAGGTGCCTAATGTTATTGGACTTGACGGTCGGCCAATGCCTAGAAGGGCTATAAGAAGTAGGAAGGAAAGTGATGATATATTTTGAGACTTTGCAAGACAGTTCTTTTTTGGGTTATGGGGTTTTAAACAGAGACCTTACCCGCCTAGTAGACCTATTAATGTTGAAGGAAAGATATCGGATAAAATAGCTTTTTTTTTTCATTTTTGTTGTTGATCAAAATATTGTCGTTTTAGTTTGCTTGCACAATCACCAAGTTTTTGCCACGTCTACATCCCACATCAACAATTACACATGCCAGTTGAAAGTAGGATAAATTAGACACGAGTCAAAAACTTCATAGTCTAAATTGATAATTTTTAAAGAAGAGGACTATTTAGTAAATTGACCTATAGTTGTGGATAAAAGAGACCATTATCCCTTAAAACAATATATAAATAAGGGGAGAGGTCACGTGGCCCCTACCCATTTGGCCATTTTCTTGCAGCAAACGGTTATTTTTTTGACCGTTCATAATTTTTTTTTACAATGATGTAACTTGTAAGTGTAACTTGACTTTTTGACACAATTTATTAACTTTACTTGACTTTTTTTAACTTAACTTGACTGTGTAAATGTAAGGTGCCATTTGAATCAACGTTTTGATAAGCGTTTAGTAAAAAAGGATCATCAATTTGTTTAGATGAGCAGCTCTCAGCTTTTTATTTCCATAAAAAATGCAACGTCCCAATAGCTCTAATTTGGAGCTGTAAGAATATTCCAAATTTTTTTTCCTTTCTCTACCCTTAATTATTTCTCAACACCAAACAATTCATCTACAGCACAAGACCAATTTTTCATGTTACTATCCAAAAGTTGTAGTATTTTGGAAAATAAAATATATCACGCGAAAGAGAAAAATATGTTGAATTTTATGTCATAAACCGTTTCAGAAACGGAACGTCAAAAATGGTAATTTGATGAATATTACTATTCATACACTATCAAAAAATTGTGGTATTTTAGAAAATAAAATATACCATGAGGAAGAAAAAATTACGTGAAATTTTTTATAGTATGTCATTTTGGAAATGGATGCCGGAACAGAAATTTGATGAATAGTAAAATAGTAACTTTTGTATGCTACTATTCACGCAGTGTAAAAAAATTGTGGTATTTTAGAAAATAAAATATACTACGAGAAAGAGAAAATTACGTGGATTTTTTTGCCGCAAGCTATTTTGGAAATGGATATCGGAATAGTAATTTGATGAATAGTGAAATAGTAACTTTTTTATGAATTTTGCATGTTACTATTCATGCACTGTAAAAAAAATTGTAGTATTTTAGAAAATAAAATATACCACGAGTAAGAGAAAATTATATGAAATTTTATAAGAAGTTGTGAGTTGTATCTTTTAATTTTTTGACATATTTTTTTTTTTATAAACTGAACCAAAATTGTCTGGTTTGGAACCGGAACCATCCGGTTCGAAATCGGAATCAGAATCGGTGGTTCACGGTTCTAGAAGGAGTGAAAACGGCCCTGAACCTATCCCTCCCTCGGTTTGGGGCCGGTTCAAATCCAGTTCTAGGTTTGACCGATTCTGGTTCCAGCTTTGACTGGTCCGGTTTCAGGCCGAAACCGGCCTGTGGCCACCCCTATCTATCACCACATAAAGACATCAATTTTGGTAGTCGGTGAAATGTCTTTTTGTATTATTTGAAATAGATTAAATAGTTTAGACTTAATTTCTTTATAATCGAGTTGAGTTTAAACTAAATTTATTATGTCATTATATTACTAGAATGTAGCGATTTACCGACAAAAATTAGCGACATATTTTTTATGTCGCTAATTACCGACGGATTTGCAATGAATTGCTAAATTACCGACGGATAAAAAGTTCCGTCGGTAAAGTCCACTAAAAATTTTGCGCCAAAAATTGGTTCCTGAATGACCAAAAAAAAAAAATCCATCGATAATTACCGACGGATATAAAAATCCGTCGATAATTAACGACGGATGTAAAAATCCGTCGGTAATTAGCGACGGATTCAATATCCGACGGCAATTAGCGACGGATTCAATATCCGTCACTAATTTGTTAATGTTATTAAAAAAATTTATTAATTTTTTGTATTATATGAATAATTTTATTAATACTAAATTTAATATTAAATAATATAGTCATAATTTTTGTATTATATAAATAATTCTATTAATTTTATTAACCACTATCTATTATGTTATTACTACAATATATTATATTAATTTAATATATAATTTAAAATATAAAATATAATTTTATTACAAAACTACGTAGTTTTGATTTTAATGTTATTAAATGAAACATAATATGAATGAAAAAACTAATGTATGATGTTAGCATCATTAGTTTTAGTATTATTATATGATTTTAAATTATTACTTCTATTATTAATAAATATGATAACGGTGTGAATCATAGATTACCAAATTGTCACAAAATAAGTCACAAGCCATGAATTGATAAAGAGTGAAATCACAAAATACTTTTTTTTTAATCTTTTCCTTGAAATAATTTATAGGCTAAATTATTTCATCTTATTAAAATTGAGGTGTTAAGTTATTTTATTTTTATAAAAGAAAAAGAGATTCATATATAGTTTGATGTAAGATACTAGCGAAAAAATTTAATAAATGGATTAAAATATTGACAAAATTAAAATTGACACAAAAAATTATATTTTCAAATAAAGATAATAAATAAATTATACTAAATTTTACAGAGAAAAAATAGAATTTGTTTAAGAGTGATATAAACAATCGTCAATGCTACTAAATGAGTGATATAATAATAATTTTTTTCAAGAATATGATGATATGTAGGGTTCAAAATTGGTTATTGATTATTATACTTAAATCATGTAACTTCTTTGTTAATAAAAAATTATTATCCACAATTATTGTGATTTTTTTTATAAATCAGATTCATGCAATTCCATTTCAGCATCAACAATATCTTTAAGAAATATTGGGTGTTTAACGAACAAAAATTCATAGGGAAGTAGGATGTTTAAATGAAATAATATAGTGATAATTTTTTTATTTTATGAATAATTCTATTAATTTTAGTAATCAGTATCTACCATATTACTAATATATGATATTGATTAAAATTAAAAATTATAATTTAAGTTAATTTAATCATTCCTAGATTTAAGTTAAAACTTAAATTAAAACTATGTAGTTTTAATGTTATAAGTAATTTTAATATAACAAAACAATTTAATATTATTATATGTAACACCCGCCCTAAATATGACTAATATGATATATTTTATGCATGCTAGATAGTGGGTTTTAGTTAAGTTAAGATTGAGTAGGAATAGTAGAAAGGACTAGAGTGTAAAGACTTAATTGTAGCAAAAATAAGTTTAAGTGCTAGTAAGTAAGAAGAGTGTTTATATTAAGGACCAAAGTGGACATTTGGCTATAAATATCACACTCTTTAGCTTCATTTTCTTCCTTCTTACGTGAGCATGCAATATGCATATATGTGGGTGTGTATGTATGTATATAGGGGTGAGTGAGTGAGAAGGGGAAATTGCACCATTGTTATATCAAAAGAGCAAGGGTTTGAGAGAGAGAGAGAGAGAGAGTTACTTTGGCTGGAAAGAGGAGAATTCAAGCTATGATTAACAACCTCCTTAGTGCTAAAATATCTCTTGGTAAGTGATTTATGGTTTAATTGAGTTTTTGTTAAGGTTGGATAGAGTTTTGATGGTTGAAAATTTGTGTTCTGTTTTGGTTGAATTTTCACCTTCTGTAATTTGGCCATATCTAGAGCTATACACCTATTATTTGAGAAAGCCTTAATGTTTTGAAAACCTTAGAGAGTCCTTTACAAGTTTTGTGTTCTGAACTTAACCAAAATTCATTGGTAAGAGGGCCTAATAGAGTAGAATATTTCAGTGCTCACTAAGTACCTTATTTTAAGCTGAATGGGTTGTACAATCCATAAGTACTTTTATGCTTGTCCAAATAGAGTGATTTTAGTTAGGATTTAAAGTAGACCTATAACTATAGCTTTGGTAGTAAATTGAGGGTTTTTAGATTAATGTGCATGTCTGGAGATGTATTTGAATTAGAGCCATTTTAGTGTGCTTATATTTTTGAATGATTGTTTGTTAAATATTGGTATATATTGATGTATATGAGTTGGAAGAGGAGAAGGAGGCCCTACTCAGTAGAAGGGTTTTGACTAAGAAGGAGTTGAAGTGCTTAGGTAAGTAATTGTTAATTCAATGCTTACTTATGGTACTTCTTTTGTAACTACAGTTGCTTGCTTATGATTGTTGTGTGAATGTTCAATGAAATGATAAGAATGGATATGAAATGCATACATAAGGCATAAACATACATATTGCATTCATGGGAGGAATATGTGCAGGAAGTTGAGTTATGGAATATGAGATTAAAAAGGGATAGAAATCTCAAATGTGGCCATTCGTATAGAAAGGAAAATAAATGCGCATATTTGAAAAGGATGATATTTGTAAGGGGAGAGAATCTCAAGAATGAGATTTTCAAGGGGGAGAGAATCTCAAGAAAAGAAAATGAAATGGGATTTGTAAAGGGGAGAGAATCTCAGAAATGACTACAGTATATAAAAAGAAAGAAAAGAAAAGGGTGGACATGTGCATTAACATGCATCCATTTGATTGTGATTGTTTACATTATTTGAATATGGATGGTTGAATGTTTAATAAGATGATAAGGTGTATTAGAGACACCAAGATTGAGTTCAGAATATTGATAATTGCTAGTATGGTATGGTAGTGATAAATGCTTGGAAATTACTTGTTTAAATGTAGAAATGAGTATTACAGATGAGCAACACAAGCGTGTCTCAGACCGTGTATTTTAACAATGCTGGATGGACTCTAAACATGACCGTATATAATTGAGCAAAAAATTGGCAGAATCAAACACGGGTAATACACATGCGTGTCCCGTAGTCGTGTTCAAATGCATGTATTTAATTGCCTTAGCTGCTATTTATACGGGCATAGACACGGGCATATCTAAGGCCGTGTATTTTTACACAGGCGTGTCTCGCCAGAAAGTTAATTATACATGGGCGTGTATAAATGTGTGTATTATGTGATTAGAGAAACACGGGTAGGAACACGGCTGTGTATCTGGCTGTGTTGAATATTTTGAATTATTTTTCTGACTGTTTCTTTGTAGTTCTATAGAAGAACTATTGGTGATCTTGACTTAATAATTACTTATTTAAGTAGTAAGCTCATTCCTTTGTAATTTGTGATTTTCAGGTGGTAGCTAGCTTTGTTTAAGGCTTGTTTTATTAAATCTTAAAGCTTGGGTGAAGCGAGCTAAGTTGGGAAAACTGTGTGCTTGATGACAATATTACCATCCATCCATCTTAGCATATATACATCTAGCATATAGTTTTTATAAAGGCATAAATGTTGCCATTGTGAAATTATGTAAATTTTGATACTATGTATAACTAATACTTTGATATATAGATATAAAGAATCTTTTTAAATGTGAAAAATTTTATCATTCATGTTTTAATATTAATGTTCTGGATATGTGTATGTGACACCTGGAGGGTGTTACATTAAGTGGTAGTAGAGCGGAAATTAGATTCCCTTGGGACATGAAACATGTTGCATTCATAACATCTCATGCATGAGGTTTTAGAAAGCATGTAGTTGATGTGCGTTGCATATCTTAGGATGGATGAACATCATGCACTTTCAGTTGGTCCCGAAGGGTCTTTTGAGTCAGTTCATGGCCCTAGTCCTGAACAAGCTCAACCTCAACCTCAACCTCAAGCTCCAATTGCTGCATATCCTTTTATGCAGGAATTTGTACAAATGATATGAGATATAGGTCAGCCACAGCACCAGTAGGGAATGTGGTGGATGAGATTTATGAGCAAATTAGGAAACAAGGTGCAAAGGCCTTTGTGGGTACTACTGACCCTGCAGTTGCGGAGGAATGGCTTAGAGGCACCGAGAGAATTCTTGACAGGTTTGATTGCACCTCCGAGAAGAAAGTAAGTTATGCTTCTTCCCTCTTTGAGCAAGACACTCTTGATTATTGGGAGACAATACCAGGAAGTAGAAATGTGCCTTTAACCTATACTTGGGAGGAATTTTTAAGAGTGTTTACAAAGAAATACACACCGACGGTGTACAGGGATAGAAAGAAGATTGAGTTTCTGGAATTGAAATAAAATGATCTCTTCGTTGCTGAATATGAGATCCAATTTGTGAGATTATTGAGGTATGCTTCGCAGGAGATTGCCACAGTAGAGTTAAAAAGAAACAAGTTTGAAAGGGGATTGAACTTAGACATCAGAGAGAAGATGACCATTAAACCTCCTACTTATATAGAAGTGTTAGAGACTGCCTTGAGAGCGGAGGAGATGATGATTGAAAGAAATGAAGTGGAGGCCAAAAAGAAGAAGATCACTGGTTCATTCTCAGCTCCAGCTCGAACTAGTGGAAGTTCATCTTTTAGAGGCTCCAGTTTCCAACGGGGTAATTGTAGAGGAAGGAGCATGAGTCGATCAAGTTAGATAAGGGGAGGATCATCTAGTCGAGGATTGGGAAGATTTGAGGGTCGAAGGGGGTAAGGTAAATCCATGATTGGCTCATCCACTCCACTATGTAAGATATGTGGGAAATACCACTTGGGTGAATGCTGGAACTTGAGACCGGGTACATGCTTCAACTATGGTCAGTTTGGCCATTTCATTAGATATTACCCAGCAAAGAGAAGTGGAGAAGGATCCCAGATAACTGTCCAAAGTGGTGCCGAAGAGAATATATCTACTGCTAGTCAAGGAAGAGGTCGAGGGGGTAGAGTTGAAGGAGCTAGCACTTCTAGTCAAAAGGATCTGCTAGTCCATCACAAGGCCAAGCAAGAGTTTATGATATCTCCAGGCAAGAAGCTCCTGCTACTCTCGATGTGGTCACTGGTATTTTCTCTATCTTTGACCATGAGGCATTTATTTTAATAGACCCAGGATCAACTTGTTCTTTTGTGTCTAATGAGTTTGCTTTGAAAGTCCATAGAAACATTGAACCTTTGGAACATAATTTGTGTGTTTCTATGCCAGCCGGGGGTATTGTAGTAATGAGTTCAATTGTGAAAGCTTGTCCTATACTAGTAGGTAGAGAGATATTATATGCAGACTTGGTAGTGATTAAACTATATGAGTTTGATGTTATTTTGGGTATGGATTGGTTAGCTAAGAATCATGCTATGATGGATTGTTACACTAAGGAAGTGGTGATAGGTTTAGAGGGGAAAAGAATAGTTTTGGTAGGTGAAAGAAAAATTATGCCTGCTTGCTTGATTTCTGCAGTTACGGCTTTCTATTTGATTAGAGAGGGATGTCAAGCTTACTTGGCGAGTGTTATGGATACAACTAAAGTTAGTTCAGGGGTCGAAGAGGTGTTTGTGGTTAGAAAGTTTCCTGATGTGTTCTTAAATGAGTTGCCGGGATTACCTCCATACAGGGAAATTGATTTTGAGATTGAAACTATTCCGGGAATGGCACCTATATCCATTGCTCCTTACAGAATGGCACCAACGGAGTTGAAAGAGTTGAAAAAACAACTAGAAGAGTTGTTAGAAAAGGGTTTTATCCGACCAAGCATCTCACTATGGGGAGCTCCGGTTTTGTTTGTGAAGAAGAAAGATGGTAGTATGAGATTGTACATAAACTACCGAAAATTGAATAAAATCACCATAAAGAACAAGTATCCATTGCCAAGGATCGATGATTTGCTTGATCAGTTGAAGGATGTCACAGTGTTTTCAAAGATAGATTTCAGATCGGGCTATTAGCAATTACGGGTGGCTGATTCTTCCATTCCCCAGACTACATTCAAAACTAGATATGGGCATTATGAGTTCTTGGTAATGCCTTTTGTTTTGGCGAATGCACCGACAACATTTATGTCATTGATGAACAAGACATTTCAAAGTATCTAGATCAGTTTGTGATTGTCTTCATCGATGACATTCTCATTTATTCTTCAAGTAAAGAAGTGCATGAAAAGAATCTCTGAATAGTTTTGCAGATCTTGAGAGAGCAACAATTGTATGCTAATATGAGACCCGCAACACAAGGCCTCAAACCCATCCGACACATGTTCCAATTAGAAAGAAACCAAAATTCTTTCAAGAACACAATAATTATGCGAATGTAGCTTAAAACCTGTGAAGGATAAACTTTATGAACAATATATAAAAACCAAGTTAAGAAATTCATTTAAAAATAATTAAAACTCTTTATTTGTGAGTCTAGTTTCATTTCCAATTTGAATCACTCAATTTGGAAATGTACAAAAATAGTTATGAGGTTTGGAACACTAAAAGGTCATGTATGGCAAATGCAAATCGATGTGAGCAATAAAATGTTTGATCATTTCATATTATTTTAGAAATGGATTTTCTGAATTTTTAAAACATAAAAGTTGTATAGGACTCTTTAAGGTTTCCATAGCTTCAAACCACACCTCATTTGGAGGTCTGTAGCTCAAGTTATGGTCAAAATACTATAACTCTATAAATAGGTGTTCACCAGTGGTGCACGGCCGTAACATCCTTGCTTTTATTTGGCTCAAATTTTCCCTTACTTGCACTTATTTCTCCTCTCTTATTCTTCCAATTCGATTTCCATGTAGATGTAGGAGTCGAATTTGTTTTAGTTTTCAACTTCAATTGCTTTTCCACCTTGATTGCCATGTGTACCATGTCCTCCAAATCTACATAATGATGTGATTCAACAAGGTAAGCAATTTTATGATTTAAACCTGATAGAAAATGTGCCATGGTAGCCTCTCTATCCTCCTCAATGTTAGCTCGAATTATGGCCATCTCCATCTCTTGGAAATAATCTTCAACACTCCTAGAGCCTTAGTTCAACCTTTATAACATGTTGTACACCTCTCTATAATAGTGTTGAGGTACAAATCTCTTCCTCATTATGGTTTTCATCTCAAACCATAAAGTAATTGGTCCTTCCCCACTTCTATGTCTAATGGAGGTGAATTGATCCCACCACACACTAGCATAGTTAGTGAACTCCATGGCCACCAATTTCACCTTTTTCTCTTCAGTATAATTATAGCACTCGAACACCCTTTCAACCTTTTTCTCCCACTCCAAATACACCTCTGGATCACTCTTCCCTTGGAAAGATGGAATTTTTATCTTGATTGATCCTAAATTCCAATTTTTAGTCGTACCTTTATTGGCACGTGTTGATCCTTCTTCATCTGCTTCCTTTTCTAGTTCATTGAAGAGAATGCATTAGGTCTCCCTTGGTCGGATAGGGGTAGCTATCTCCAACCTTGCTAATCATTTATGGACCTTTTAATTATCACTCTTCATATCCTCTTGTTGAGCCAACATCTTTTGCAACATTATTTGTGTTGCATCCAATGTATGTTTCTCCTTTATATCCATGACGTAAATCTGAAATAGAAATTACAAAAATTTCTATCCTAACACTCCCTTACGTGTTTCTCTCGATTAATTAGAAACTCTCTAATGCATTCACAATTGAACACACACAAAAAATTTCCTTTTGAGTTCTTAATTGAGCTAAACTCTTACTAATTCTAAGAGAATCATAAATCAAACTAGATAACTAAAGTTACTAGTGAAAGATAAGCTAGAAGATGTAAGTGTAGGCTATTTTGGGTGATTTCAGGTATGTCTGAAATTTGGGGTTTATTTATATACGAATTTTGGGTATTTAATGGGTAAAAGAAGTGTTTAAAGATGTATAATGATGTAGGGTAGGTGGACAAAGAAAAACAAGTAGAAAATATACAAATTGATGAGTTTTTGAAGGGTGATTTGCTTATCCATGAATTTTGTTAATGAAATGGATGATGATCAATACAGCTTCCTTCAATTTTTATTGGGGCCGAATCACTTGATGTAATTTTTATGCGGAATGAACTTTGAATAAATTTTTTTTACCAATAAACAAATACTTCGCTAGGGATACGTAGCTTACACTAGAGCCTTTGCTCTGATACCAAACTGATGCGTCCCACTAGTTATCTAACAACTAGGATCTGTAATAATCTATTGGGATCGTTGCCCAAGGATCTAACTAGTATAAACTAATAGGAATTAGTAACACTAACTATCTAATAGTTCGCACCTCTAATTATCAGGGTTAAAATTGTAACACGCTCGAAGCAAATTCAGATTTTAGCTCTCGCAAGAACTCATGAAAATTCAATTAAGAATTTGAATAAAATCAATCAAATATTAATAATGATATTTGATACAAGTATTTATAGACTTATAATCTAAACCTAAACTTGTTCTCAAAGAAAACAACTCATTAAGAATAACAATGACATTTCTAATTAAACACAAACTTTAATTAGTAAAGAAAACATATTAAAAAATACTAATTAAACAAAATTCATCCATCAATACACGAGCGTGTCTGAAAGTACACGGGCGTGTATAAGCTCCGAGAAATTTAGCAAATTTCAACAAACTCTAACACGGCTTGGAACACGGGCTGGACTTAAGTAACACGGGCGTGTTTTGATGTCTCGTCAGAAGTTCAAACAGCTATACAGCTTCATACAAAGACGTGTTGTCTGACCATGTATTATGCAGATGACGCTTCAAAAATAAGCACGGGCATGTCTTGGGACATGGCCTTAGAACATAGGGCATGTATAGGAACACCACCTTGGACACGGGAATGTACGTACCCGTGGCTAGCTCGGGACAATTTATGAACATTCAACACGGCTGTGTAAAGATGCACACGGGCGTGTATCGGTCGGATCACAACTAAGTAAATTGATCAACTTATTTTCTTCATCTCTTTTTTGTTCCATAGACTCTAGACTCTTTTGCACGAGCTCCTTGGCAACATATTTCATCCTGTTAGCTTGAGATCTCGTGATTGGTCCTCCATCATAATTTAAAGGATTTAAATTTGGCTTTGTACTCATATGTCCATATGCATCATTGCCTCATCTTCATTTAAAGTCGTATCTTATTATTGGGGAATTTCAGCTTGAACTACATTCTTATTTGAAGTCTCCAACTCTCAATTCCGATATGAATTTTCATCAATCTTCACATCCTTAGATGCCTCTACTGTATTTAATTTTAGTTTGTAAATTCTGTAGGCCTTTGAATTAATGCTATAGCCTATGAGAATTTCAATTTCAGCCTTTTCACTAAAATTGTATTTCTTTACATTAGGAATGTTGTGGTAGTATAGGCTTCCAAATACTTTGAGATGATCAATATTAGGGTTAACTCTATACTAAGCTTCATATAGAGTTTTTTTCTTTAATTTTGTCAAAAGTTTGTTTAATAAATAAAAAACTTGTTGATTGCTTTTTCCCAAAACTCCCTTGGAAGTTTCTTTTCAACCATAAGACATCTGGTCGTCTATATCATAGTTTTGTTCTTTCTCTCACTGACACCATTTTGTTGAGGAGAATAGGTGATAATGAGGTGGTGTTTGATGTTTGCCTACTCACAAAACTTATCAAACTTGCCATATATGTATTTAGTTCCATTGTCACTTATTAGGACCTTAATCCTGCATTCACATTCATTCTCAACAAAGCATCTTAAATATTTTAAACACGTCTGAAAACTTAGATTTTTTTTAGAAACTAAAGCTAACACATTCTTATTAGATCATCAATCAGAAGCATAAAATACTTGCTCCTACTCAATGAGGGTATCCTCATAGGACCACAACTATCTGTATAGATAAGTTATAACTTTTGGGTAGCTCTCCATGCTTTATTTTTTGGAAATAGCAATCTGGTTTGCATTCTAAATTGGCACACATCGCACACATTATCATAAACATAAATAGAAGGCATATTTTTGCCAAGCCTTTTATATACATATACTTTAATATAACATTATTAAAATGGCCAAATCTTTTATGCTAAAGTAAATAATTATTTACTTAGTTTGTGGATGTCTGCACAATTAAGTCCTTCTATTTTAAAGGAAAACTTCTTTAATTTATTTTTACAATCATTAATTCATTATCACTGAAATAAAAAATAATGCAAGCCATATTTTTGAATAATAAAGTGTAGCCTTTTTCTAGTAATTGCCTAACACTAATCCAATTTTGATCTATATCAGGCACATAAAACTTTAAAAGTTAGTTTTGTACCTGATTGAGTTTCCACAATAATGGTGCCTTTGTTTTTACCTCCACATTTTGGCCATTTCTAAATTTGACTTTTGATGTATAGCCTTTGTCAAGTTCCTTGAAAATTGCAACATTTGAGGTTATATGATGAATGTTGCCATTATTTACCAACTAAGAACCAACATTGTTGTTCAGCTTATAGCAAGTGTACTAAATAATTGCTCTTCTTGTTAATGTTATTGTCCCTCTACTATTTAAACTTGTTGTTGGCTCTATTAATCACCCTTGTTCTTGCATACTTTATCAATATGGCTAAACCATTTGCAAGTTCTACACTGTATGCCATGTCTATACTTATAAAATTTCTCAAGATGGTTTGTCTTTTTACAAAAAAAACATAGTGGGAACTTTTTATTTTCTCTTCGATTGCCTCCATCATTCTTCTTACTTTTTTCTTTTCTCTTACCATCAGCTTTCTCTTTTTTTAAACTTGATTGGCTTTTGCTTGCATTTTTGGCCAAAAGAGCTCCCTCATTATTTTCTTCTTACCTTAACTACCTTTTTTATTTAGTGGCTTGCAAGGGAATAATGAGCTTTGAAAAAGTGATTCTGAAAGATCTCTAGAATATACAATTCAAATTTTTTTAGGAAGGTTTATAAGAACCTTATCCACAACCTTTTATCATTCAATTCCTCTCCCAATAGCCTGATCTAATTTACCACTTCATAAGCTTGTCATAGAACTCTTTTATGGTTTTGGAATGTAGCACCCTCTAGGTACCACATACAAGTGTCCCAACAATAAGTAAACACGTGGCACATGAATTTTTTTTTTTATAAAGATATGTGTATTATACAAAAACACTTGTTTGATACATTGTAAGTATTTAAGATAGAAAGTTACATAATAATAAATATACATATGAACTCAGTTTAATATGCTCAAATGCTAAAATGCTTATGTGATCATGCGGATGGAGATGTCGACACCAAGCCTGCCTTTGACCTATCTAAGCTCACGACTAACTCACTTCAAACTTTTAATTAACCATCCTGAAAACCACAATTTGCAAAGGAATGAGCTTGCGACTCAATAGGTAATTATTAATATAACCAAACATATAGTTCTTCTCAAGAACTAATTAATAAAAATACATAAAATACATTGCATCATATCAAAATATAGGAATTTAACATTTAGACTGCGCTCGGAAGTCCAAATGAAAAAGGAGTAAGTGAGCACTAAAATGCCAAGCTCAATTAGAGAATTTTAAAAATAAATTCTTGCAAATCTCAAAATATGAAAGTTGTAGAGGACTCTTTAAAGTTTTCGCATCATCAAACCATGCCTCATTTGAAGTTCTATAACTCAAGTTATCATAAAAATATGAAAATAAAAGTGTGCTGATGGCTCCTCACGGGTGGGTGCTCACGACCATGAGGAGCCTGCTCATGGTCACGATTGGGTGCTCACGGTCATGAGCCAGACCATAAGTAGCCAACTGAAACACCATTTTACTGTGCAAAATGGCATGGGTTACTCATGGGTGGGTCCTCACGGTCGTGACCTGACCGTGAGCAACCCGAGCAACCCCAGAACTCACATTTTGCCATTCAAATGCACACCAAGCCATTCCATACTCAACCATAACTCAAAACAACCCTAAAAACACCTCATAAACATACTAGACATCATTAATTCAATCATCAACATATAATTCACAGTCATTCCTAAGATTTAAACATCCATAAACATCATTTCATAACTAAAATAACCCATTCATACATTCAACCTCATTCAACATATTTATATCATCACAATGCAACATTTCATGATTATGCAAATGTTAGTAATCCGACCAGAAATCTTAACACACGTCACACGCGTTTTACACAAAGCTCACTTTCTTTTTCTTTTCATTTATATGCGTGGCCATTCCTGAGACTCTCTGCCCAGCTCAGTCTCAGATCTTACACGTGCGAGCATATATATATATATATATATATATATATATATATATATATATATATATAT
>CATIWO010067198.1:0-25018 GCA_949673435.1 Macaranga tanarius | reverse complement strand
GCAAGAAAGCAGAAAAGCAAGCATCAGAAGTTGTTGTTATCCAGGGCCAGATTTATTATCCCAAAATATGGGAGCACAGAAGAATTTCAATCTTCAAGTGCTATCAGAAGCAGAGGCATGGAGTTTATTTCAGACTACACTAGGTGACGCTATAGATCAGGCGTTACATCCGACAACTACTGAAGTTGCCAAAAAATGGGTTGGCTTACCTGTCTTGATTGTTGCACTTGCAGTGGCTTTGAAGGGTAAGGAGTTATATGAATGGAAAGGTTGCTTTGGACGATCTGTCTAGGGTTGACAATGATGGAGAATCGTAATGGCTTAAGAATATTGGTTGTGATGCAGCCATGAATCCTAACCTCTTCCACCGACTTTGTTGTTGGCTTAAAAACCTCATTTATTGAGGGATCTAGTACATCGTTTGAGCAGTAAGATTGACACCCATGGCCATGGCCTCATCCCATAGCTTTTACCCTTCTTAAAGTTGCCTCGTCTACAAAGTTTGGATATCAGCACATCATATACTGGCCCATAACCGCCTAATGAGCTTCTCTTCATTCGCTTGAACAACTCCAGAGCAAAATTCACTCTCTCAATTCCACAGAGAACACCAATCAAGTCATAGTAGAACTTGCAATCTGGTACCAGCTCCAATTCAATCATCTCATCCACTATCTTATTCCCTTTACCAAATCTACTAGTTAAATATAACACCTTTATGACAAGATAATAGCTAACCCAATCAGGAGCACAACTCAACTTTTTCATTAGCTCAAGTATCCTACAAGATTATCGGACTCTTCTTGCTCTTCCAAGACAAGAGAGCAATATGTTATAACTAATTAAGTTTGGCTCAATCCTATAAAATCTCATTTCTAATTTCTAGACAGATCTCCATCCATTGAGAATTGTAATGACTTTACTTCTTTTCCAATTTCTATGCAACACATCAAGCATATAAGCACAGGCTTTCTTGAACGGGGATGACCACTGTGCATGTGACGCTTACAGTATTTTTAGATCTGTTCTCCTGCACCTTCCTGGCTCTAAATCTGCCCCATTTGTGAACTTCAGATATAAACCACCACCGCCCACTGCATAAAGATTACAGCTTTGATGAATTTTCAAGTACCCATCTTGCCAATTTTAACAAACAAAGAATAAAAGGGAACAAAAAAAGTAGTTTACAAGAAGTATGGGAAGAAGAAGAAGCAGCAGCCGGATCAGGATGAAGATTTCTCGAAGTGGGCAAGAGAAGATGTGGCACTTTAGCCTTGAGATGGACATCATGTCATCCAATAGTTAACAGAGTGACTTTTCAAATCGGGGCTGCCGTTTAAGAGGGGGTAAAATAGTTGGTTTTACTGGAACCCTCAGGTTTTTGCCCCAAAAAAAAGAACGAGAGTTTATTTGCTCCTCAGGTCAAACGTTAGGGGCTAAAATGCACCTTTGCCCAATAATAAATAGTGCGCTATATATAATGAAGCACTAAAATTGGTACATTCATATAAGACTACTTAAAAAATGGGGAACAAATATACAATAATTAAAAATAAAATTTCATCACCAATAATCACCGTTTAAGCTAAGGTCTCGAATTCGAGTCATAGTTATTGAGAGACCTTTGCCGCTCTTATGGTCCTACCCGGGTCGAACTGAATTAGTTAGAATATAATGAACTTTGAATACAAGTGGTTCACATAAAAATAAAATAAAATTTCATCTACATAAGAGATAAAGATAATGTGGACAATTTAAAATGCATATAGGCATGTTATAAATTGGAATTGAGTTAAAAAATTTGATACTCGGGTAGACTGTACTAAATTTTCAACCGCTTCTATAAAATTGGTAACTATAACGTACGCCTAGAATTTTAAAGAAAAGAATAATCATCTTAAAATTAGTTTGAATATTAGATAGATAGTACCAAAAATTTTTAAAATTTTAAAATTCTAGTTGAGTATTGGGTAATCTGCTTCAAGAATTATTAAGAGTTTGTATGATATAATTCTAATGTTAATGATTTTTGTTTTGAATAAGCAAGGATAACTTAATTTTCAATGAAAGAAAGAAAAGTAAATTAAACTTTATTTTCATAAACCTTTGTTATAGTAGACTAATTTCATTTTTAGTATGTACATGTATAAAATTAAAGAATGAATTTAGACGAGTGCAAAATTAAAGAATTATAAGAGAAAAAAAGGGAAGAAGACAAAAATTTGAACTTGAACAAAGCAATATCGTAGTTGAAGTCCTACACAGAGCTATGATTGCATGAAGACTACAATTTTTGACTTTAATCAAGTGGTTGCAGGTAAACAAATAACAACATCTATCTATTTGCTAGTTTCATCCATGTGAAATCAAATGCAGTATTCGAGACTTTTGAGCCACTGCTTTTGTATATATGGTATACTGTCACAATGGATAAGTTCCGAGGAGAGAAAAAATGATAACACCTCGACCAAGAAATTTTGACTTTGCATGTCCAATAATATATACAATATGTATTAATAGTATAAAAAAAGAAAAAGGGTCATGCAGACTAAGGGAACAACATGATACATATTTCTGATATTAAAAAATTATAAATGTTAGTGAGTAATTACTGTTATTAATTGTAAAATTAATTTTAATAATTTGATTCGAAAAAAATGACTATTTCTATTGTATAGTTTCATTGATACTTTCTCTAATTTTTTTATTAATTA
Organism: Macaranga tanarius; assembly: GCA_949673435.1. Classification (NCBI taxonomy): domain Eukaryota; kingdom Viridiplantae; phylum Streptophyta; class Magnoliopsida; order Malpighiales; family Euphorbiaceae; genus Macaranga; species Macaranga tanarius. Next base: position 22,304 of record CATIWO010067198.1, on the reverse strand, counting down.
AAAAATAAAATAATTTTTTTTTTTGGTCCGGTAAAAATTTAATTTTTAAACAAATAGAATGATGAAATTAAAAAGAAAAAGAAAAGCCAAAGACAACGTATTTCTTGGCATATAAACTTTGACGAGAGGTTAAGATACGGCTAAAGGAGTAATGTGACCCTACCATGTGTGTGTGTGAGTGTGTGTATATATATATATATATATGAATGTTTATGATGGATGAGCATGCCATGATTTTCGTCAGGTGAGGTATAATCGTCAAACAGATTGGTCCTACCAATTGAAAATATAGTAAAAAAGTTGCTATTCAACTGGCCCTCCTCAGGAGGCAGCCACTAGTGCCTGTGCACAGGGGAGAGCATATAAGTCTCTACGCCTATATCACCCCTACGACCTATGGTTGCTCAAAAATAATTTTTATGACATTGAAATTATGTGATGCATTATGCTATGTTTTATAATACGTAATAGTCTCATTTTTTCAAAAGTAAATAATTTAAATTAATATCTCATTCTTTTTTTTTTTTTTTTTAATAACTAACGAGAAGAAGTTCTCAGAAAAGTTAAAAGAGCTAATTAGTGTAAGAAGCTGCTTGATGCTGATCTCTAACGAAGCATTAACGTTGCTTGTAGGACAGCATTCTGATCAATAAGAGTAATAAAAGCCAAACTGTCAAACTTCCACCAACAATTTGTAGCATTAATGTTGGAAAATAAAGAGAGAACAAGAATTTATGTCACTCATAGAATATCTTGTGAAAAGAGAAGTTTATGTGTTGGGCAAAATACATCTGTTATCTTCTTTTCATAGCTATAGGGTAATCTGCTAGCGACTATTTTTTTTGTTTTTATAATTTTATAATAATTATAAAAATACTAAATAATTAAATTATAAAATTTGGGTCTTTAAATTATAGCACGATGGGTCACCCGTACCCCTTTTAGGTTTTACATTTTGTTAATTTAATTATTTGTCAATTAAAATAGGTGTTTTTAGATTATTATATAATTTTTTTTATATTATAAAACTAAGAGGAATGAAAACGTAATTTGATAAAAATTTTTTTATCTTTTTTTGGTGAGCGACAATACTATTCATGTTGCTTTGAACGACATGTATCATTATCCTTATACATAATACAAAAGAGTTTTTTCATATTCATATTTATTGGTATTACTTTCATATTCTAAATTATTTAGATCTTCTAAGACTATTCTATAACTAAAGCAAAATGCTGATTAAAATGATAACAAAATAAGAATAGTAAAAAGATGAAAACAATTATGTTCACAAGCCTTCAATTCTCCTCATTGATTGAATTGTTAGTGATGCCAAGTTGTCTTTTCAGTTGCTCAAATTTTCCTTTAAGTTTTACTTTTGTCAAAATATTAGCTAATTGAACCTTTGAGCTACAATGAAAAAGTTTGATTCTACTTCTTCCTCTGCTTCTCTCACAAAATGATATTTGATCTTGATATACCTTATCTTGCCATAAAAAATTAGATCTTTAGCAATTGCAATAGCAGATTGGTTATCATATAGGATCTTATAGTAGTCTCTACTTGACCTTGATCAGATCCATCAACACTTTTTTCAATCAAATTGTTTGATAAACAGTATATGCAGCCACTACATATTTTGCTTCGGCTATGGTTTGTGCCAATATTTCTTGCTTCTTTGAAGACCAACTGAATATACCTAAATCAAAAGCAAACAAGTAGCCTGATGTGTTTTTCATATCATTCAGAGAGTCTGATATGTCCTACTAATTATCTAACAATTAAGATCTGTAACAATCTATTGGAACCGTTGCCCAAGGTCTATCTAGCATAAACTAAAAAAAATTAGCAATACTAGTTATCTAACAACTAGCACTTCTAATTATCAAAGTTTTTTGAATTAGCAATACTAGTTATCTAACAACTAGCACCTCTAATTATCAAGGTTGAATTGCAACATATTCGAAGCAAATTCAGAAATTAGCTCTCGTAAGGATTCAAGAAAATTCAATTAAGAATTTGAATAATATTAATTAACTTATATAATAATAATGTTTGATACAAGTATTTATAGACTTGTAATCCTAAACCTAAACTGATTCTAAAAGAAAATAACTCTTTAGGAATAAACAATTATATTCCTAATTAAACACAAATTCTAATTAGTAAAGAAAACATAAAGAAAATCTTAATTAATCTAAAACTAGTCATCGAGACACGGACGTGTCTGAAAGATACACTGGCGTATACAAACTCTAAGAATTTTAGCAATATCGACAGACTCCAACACGGCTTGGCATACGGTCTGGGCTTGTCGATACATGGGCGTATTTTAATGTCTCTTCAGAAACCCGATAGCTACATAGTTTCATACACGGGCATGTCATCTGACCGTGTATCATACTAGATGACGCTTCAGAAATAAGCACGGGCATGTATAGCAACACGACCTTGGATACGGGCGTGTAAGACCTCGTGTTTATCTCCGGACATTTCATGAACTTACAACACGGCCATGTAAAAACACACACGGGCGTGTATCGGCTTGATCACAACTAAGCAAATTGATTAACTTAGTTTTCACCAAATTATCTCCTTCTTGTTCCATAGGCTCGAGGCTCTTTTGCACAAGTTCTTTAGCAGCATCTTTCATCCTCTTAGCTCGTGATCTTGTGATTGGTCTTTCGTTATAATCTAAAGGATTTGAATTTGATTTCGTGTCCCTATGTCCATATGCATCACTTCTCCCTTCCTCGAAAGGATTCGCCCTCGAATCTTCACATTTAAAATCAAAAGGAAGAAGGTCAGATACATTAAAGGTTGCAGAAACATTATACTCACCTGGGAGATCTAATTTATAGCCATTGTCATTGAATCTTGCCATAAATTGAAATGGTCCATCTCCTATAGGATGTAGCTTAGATTTTCTTTGAGTAGGAAACCTCTCCTTGCGTAAATGCAATCAAACCCAATCTCCAGGCTCAAAAATTAACTGCTTGCGTCCTTTATTCCTTTTATTCACCACTTGTTGATTTCACCTTTCAATATTTTGCCTTACATTTTTATGTAAATTGTGCATAAAATCTACCTTTCGAATACCATCTAAATTAACTTGCTCACTCACAGGCAAAAGTTATAGATCCAATGGTGTTAAAGGATTAAAACCATACATAATTTCAAAAGGTGAATAATGTGTAGATGAATGCACAACCCTATTATATACAAATTTTATATGAGGCAAAATCTCATCCCAAGATTTCACATTCTTCTTAATTATAGCACGCATGAGTTGTCCTAAGGTCCTATTCATAACTTCAGTTTCACCATCCGTTTGTGGATAATATGCAGTACTGAACAACAACTTAGTTCCTAATTTCACTCATAAAGTCTTCTAAAAGTAGGATAAAAACTTAGTATCCCTATCACTCACAATAGTTTTAGGTATACCATGTAAACGCACTATATTCTTAAAGAACAAATCAGCAATATGCAATGCATCATCGATTTTATAACATAGAATAAAATGTGCCATTTTAGAAAACCTATCAATAACCACATATATACTATCATTACCATGCCTAGTCCTAGGTAGTCTAAGTACAAAATCCATAGATATATCTATCCAAGGTGATTGTGGAATAGGCAATGGTGTATACAAACCATGCAGATGCACCTTAGACTTAGCTTGCAAACATGTAATCTAATTAACACAATACTTAGATACATCAGATTTCATGTTAGGCCAAAAGAAGTGCTCATGTAAAACATCTAATATTTTAGCTATGCTAAAGTGTCCCATCAAACCTCCCTCATGTGCCTTCTTAATCAACAACAAACGCAATGAATATCTAGGCATACAAAATTGCTTTAAACGAAATAAATATCCATCATGTCTATAAAATTTATCAAAGGCAGTTGTTTCACATGCATTATATACATTGCTAAAATCAAGATCATGTGCATACAATTCCTTAATATGCTTAAAATTAAGTAATTTAGCATCCAAAGTGTTAAGTAAAACGTTCCTCCTTAACAATGCATCAGTCACAACATTTTCATTACCTTGTTTGTATTTGATAACATAAGGGAAAGACTCAAGAAACTCACTCCACTTAGCATGTCTTTTGTTGAGCTTATTCTGTCCCTTCAAATGCTTCAAACTCTCATAGTCATTATGAATACTAAACTCTTTAGATAATAGGTAATGTTGCCACGTTTCCAATGCATTTACCAAGGCATACATCTCCTTGTTATATGTCAGGTAATTAAGTGTTGTACCACTTAATTTTTCACTGAAATATACAATTGGCTTACCCTCTTGCATTAGAACAACTTCAATTCCCAATCCAGAAGCATCACATTCAATCTCAAATATTTTATCAAAGTTAGACAAAACAAGAATATGAGTAGAAATTAATTTAGATTTGAACATGTTAAAAACATTCTTTTGTTCCTTCCCCCACCTAAATCCAACATTCTTTTTAATTACTTTTGTCAAATAGGCAACTATGCTAGAAAAATTACGCATAAAATGTCGATAAAAACTAGCTAAGCCATGGAAACTATGAACATCCCCGACATTCCGTGTAGGCCATGTTTCAATAGCCTTAACCTTCTTATGATCAACCTCTATACCATACTCACTAACAACATATCCTAAAAATATAACTTTAGGCGCACAAAATGAATATTTAGCAAGCTTATCATATAACTTTTATGATTATAAAATACTAAAAACAAATCTAACATGCATAACATGGTCCTCTAGTGATTTACTATATACAAGTATATCATAAAAATAGACAACAACAAACTTACCTATAAAATCCCTCAAAATATGATTTATTAAACGCATGAATGTACTAGGAGCATTAGTTAAACCAAATGGCATGACTAACTACTCATATAACCTATATTTTATTTTAAAGGCAGTTTTCCATTCATCACCAATTTTCATTCTAATTTGATGATACCCAGCCATTAAATCAATTTTAAAAAATATGCATGCACCATGTAAATCATGTAACATATCATCTAAATGAGGTATAGGATAGTGATACTTTACATTGATTTTATTGATGGCACGACTGTCAACACACATATGTCATGTTCCATCCTTTTTAGGTACTAGTAGCACGGGTATAGCACATAGGTTCATACTTTCTCTAATCAACCCTTTAGATAATAACTCATCTACTTATCTTTGTAATTCCTTTGCGTCTTCGGGGTTACTCCTATAGGATGGTCTATTCAGAATTTATGCTCTAAAAATAAAATCAATTTAATGTTTTATCCCTCTTAATAGTGTCAAACCATCGGGCATAGACTCAGGAAATAAGTCCTCAAATTCTTGTAACAACACTTGAAAAGAACTAGGTAGAGAGAGAGAATTGGGTTAGTATCAAAAACTAAACATGCACCCTTAAATACTAATAGTATCATAGGTTACTTGCTTAGATAAGCCTTTCTAATCTCATCATCTCTTGCAAAGAAATTGCCTTTTATCTCTTTTTTTTACTACTCTTTGCACACTATTCTCTTATTTTGTATGCATAATCTCACTATTTTTACTCTCCCTGTGCATCCGCTCTATTTTCTCTTCTTTTTCCTCTCTTAGCTTTTCTCACAACTCTCCTTTTGCTGGTGCACTTTTTCTTTTTTTGTGTACTCTCACATTCACTCAAAATTTTCTGATCTTCATACACTTTCTTAGGCGACATAGGTAGCAAATTGATAGTCCTACCATTCATCTTGAATGAATATTTGTTAGTAAAACTATCATGTATGACTCACCTATCATATTACTATGGACGTCCTAATAATATGTAACTAGCTTGCATAGGAATAATAGCACATAATACCTCATCATAATAACGCCCAATAGAGAATATAATTAATGCTTGCCTAGTGACCTTAATATTCCCATTTTCATTCAACCATTGTAATCTATAAGGTCTAGAATATTTAGTTGTTTTAATTCCTAGTTTATCAACTAAAGTAGTATTAATAATATTAGCACAACTTCCACCATCTATAATCATACTATATAATTTATCATGTATCATGCATCGAGTATAAAATATATTTTCATATTGTACCCCTTCCTCCTTAGCTTGCATGTTTAAGGTACGCCTAGTAACCAAAGTGTAAATTGGTCCTTGTGGGGCTGATTCCTCCTCCACATCAGATGCATCCTCCAATGGTGGCATATCACTCAGATCATCATCATCATCCTCTTCCTCACTTACCACCTCCTCATTGCGTAGGGTTATGATCTTGCCATTGGGACATTGTGCAGCATTATGCCCATATTCCAAATATCTAAAACACTGAATATTACTTGACTTATCTTTGGATTTGTCATTCTTAGGTTGTGTCTTTGATGTAGTAACATCCTTACTTTTACTTGGCTCAAATTTGCTCTTACTTACACTTATTTCTTCTCCCTTGCTCTTCCAAATCGATTTCCATGTAGTTGTAGGAGTCGAATTCGTTTTGGTTTTCATCTTCAATTATTTTTCCACCTTGATTGCCATATGTACTATGTCTTTCAAATCTATATAATGATGTAATTTAACAAGGTTAGCAATTTCATGATTCAAACCTGATAGAAAATGTGCCATAGTAGGCTCTCTATCCTCCTCAATGTTAGCTCAAATCATGGCCATCTCTATCTCTTGGAAATACTCTTCAACACTTTTAGAGCCTTGGTTCACTCTTTATAACATGTTATACACCTCTCTATAATGTTAAAGTATAAATCTCTTTCTCATTATGGTTTTCATCTCAAACTATGAGGTAATCGGTCCTTCTCCACTTCTATGCCTGATGGAGGTAAATTGATCCCACCACACACTAGCATAGTTAGTGAACTCCACGGTGGCCAATTTTACCTTTTTCTCTTTGGTATAATTATGACACTTGAACACCCTTTCAGCCTTCTTTTCCTACTCTAAGTATGCCTCCAGATTACTCTTCTCTTGGAAAGCTAGAATCTTTATCTTGATAGATCCTAAATTACCATCTTTGGTCTTGCCTTTGTTGGCACGCGTTGATCCTTCTTCGGCTGCCTCCTCTTCTAGATCATTGAAGAGAATGTGTTGGGTCTCCCTTACTCGGATAGGGGGTACATATCTCCAATATTTCCAAATGTTCATGGACCTTTTGATTGTCACTCCTCATATCCTCTTATTGAGCCAACATCTTTTGTAACATTACTTGTATTGCATCCAATGTAAGCTTCTCTTTTGTATCCATGATGTAAATCTGAAAAGAAATTAAAAGAAAAATTCTTATTCTAACACTCCCTTATGCGTTTCTCTCAATTAATTAGAAACTCTTTAATGCACTCACAATTAAGTACACACAAAGAATTTCCTATCGAGTTCTTAATTGAGCTAAACTCTTACTACTCTGAGAGAATTACAAATCAAACTAGATAATCAAAACTATTAGTGAAAGAAAAACTAAAAGATGTAAGTATGGGACTGTTTTGGGTGATTTCAGGTATGTCTAAATTTTAGGATCTATTTATGCACGAATTTTGGTGTAATTTTGGATGATTAACGGGTAGAAAGAAGGGATTAAAGATGTAGAATGATGTAGAGTAGGTAGACAAAGAAAATAAGTCAAAGGTATGTAATTAGGATGTGTTTTCAAAGAGTAGAATGCTTACCCACGAATTTTGTTGATTCAACGGGCAATGGTTGATGCAGCTTGTTCAATTTTATTGTGGCCGAATTGCTTGATGCAAATTTTGATGCGGATGAACTTTGATAATATTTTTTTATCAATGCACAAATACTATGCTAGAGATACGTAGCTTATACTAGAGCCAAAGCTCTGATACCAAATTGATACCTCCTGCTAGTTATCTAACAACTAGGATCTGTAACAATCTGTTAGAACCGTTGCCAAAGATCTATCTAGCATAAACTAAAAGAAATTAGCAATACTAGTTATCTAACAACTAGCACCTCTAATTATCAAGGTTTTTTGAATTAGAAATACTAGTTATCTAACAATTACCACTTCTAATTATCAAGGTTGAATTGCAACATATTTAAAACAAATTCAGAAATTAGCTCTCGTAAGAACTTAAGAAAATTCAAGTAAGAATTTGAATAATATCAATCGACTTATATAATAATAATATTTGATACAAATATTTATAGACTTGTAATCCTAAAACTAAACTAATTTTAAAAGAAACAACTATTTAGGAATAAATAATTATATTTCTAATTAAATACAAATTCTAATTAGTAAGGAAAATATAAAAAAAATCCTAATTAATCTAAAACTAGTCATTGAGATACGGACGTATCTAAAAGACACACGAACGTGTACAAGCTCCGAGAATTTTAGCAATATCGACAGACTCTAACACGGCTTGGCACACGGTCTGGGCTTGTCGATACACGGGCGTGTTTCGATGTCTCTTCAGAAATCCGATAGCTATACGGCTTTGTACATGGGCATGTCATCTGACCATATATCATACTAGATAATGCTTCGAAAATAAGCACGGGCATGTATAGCAACATGACCTTGGACACGGTAGTGTAAGACCCTGTGTTTATCTCGGGATATTTCACGAACTTGCAACACGGCCGTGTAAAAAAACACACGGGCGTGTATCGACTTGATCATAATTAAGCAAATTGATTAACTTAGTTTCCACCAAATCATCTTCTTTTTGTTCCATAGGCTCGAGGCTATTTTGCACAAGTTCTTTAGCAGCATCTTTCATCCTTTTAGCTCACGATCTTATGGTTGGTCCTCCGTCATAATCTAAAGAATTTGAATTTGATCTTGTGTCCCTATGTCCATATGCATCAAAGTATGTTCAATCACTATTGCTGTAGCCATTCAACTTTAAATTATTAGTTTTACAAAATATAACATTAAAATTAATCGTCCTATTTACATATCTTAGAACTTTCTTGACAGCTCTGAGGTCTGGTGGCTGTTAGATATATCAAACATCTAATTAAGCTTCTATAGTAGCTTCCATCTACCTTTTCAGCTCTATCTTTTTTGCTCATCTTCTTTCCACACACCAATGGAGTTAAGACTGGATTACAATTGAACATGCTAAATTTCTTCAACATTTCTTTAGCATATTTACTTTGATTTATGAAAATTTCATGTTGAACTTGTTGCACATACGTATCAAGAAAGTAGTTCATTTTACCAAGATAAATTATCTCAAAAGTACTTTACATCTCCTCCTTGAACTGTTGTATATGACTGAGATTGCTACCAGTCACCAACAAGTCATCTATATATAGTGAAAAGTTGAATACCTACTTTAACCCTGAACTTTACCACTTTGACCTATCTCACCCCTTACCTTTTATTATTTTCTACAATATATCTTAACTTTAATTTTGAACCTATTTCACTCTTAAATAAAAAACTTTTAGTTTTATTTAACTTATCTTGTGTCATCATAGACAAGCACGTCTTTTCAATCGTTATTAAGAAAGTAGGACTGCAAACTATGTTGAAATGTACATTAAATAAAACAAAAACAAAAATAAAGGACTAAAATAAAAAAAAATAAAAAAAGGTGTTTCTCCTTTATCCCATCATCTTCTTTGTTAGCCACCTTTCTCACCACTGTAACTTTTTTTTATGAATTAAAAAAATCCATTAATTTTTACCAATACAACAATTAATGGAAGAGTTCAAATAATAAAAATTAAACAATTCACCATATCTCAATATAATATTAGACCAAACTCACTCATTAATTTACTGTTTCTCTATCTATGGTTCTTTTCCTCTCAACACTAATCAAGCATATCAGTTGTAACAGAACTAAAATTGGGTTTTGCTACTAGTGTGTACTTTTCTCGGTTTGTTAATCTCCATATGAAGTTACCTTTTTTGAATTTAGGGTGTTTAGAATCCACTACTTTTATCACTCCAAGTGAGTTCAATGGTTGTTACCAAAACAAATAATAAAAAAATGGATAAGTACAAATAGGTATTCTATAGTTTAAGCATTTCAGTATTGGAGGTTTGTGGTTTTTTTTTTGTGGCACTTCAGTATCATATTTATAGCACTTAAGTGACAAAATTTATTACAACTAGTAATTTTTTTCTTTTCTAGAATTCAAAAATATAATTTTTACTTTTAATCAATTTCTTATAAATTTAATATGGATTTAGCAATGTTGCTATTGTTTATAGTGTTCATAATTTTTTTATAAAAATAAAAATAAGAAAAAAATATTTTTATTTTCTATATTATTATTATCACTTAAACCTATTATGGATAGACTTATTTTTTCCTCATCTATCAAATTGTATTAAAATTTTAATTTTTCAATATTTGACGAGAGAGAAATAAGGAGTTGTAATAAATTTTATCATCTAAGTGCTATAAATATGAAACCACATGGTACTGAACTATTATGAAAAAAAAACTACAGGCCCTTGATATTAAAACATTTAAATCACAAGGTATTTATTTATATTCATCACTAAAAAAAAGTAGCATCCACATCAAAATAAATTAATATATTCAATTATGTATAAGCAAAGTTTTATTCCCTTTTTTTTTGTGTGAATCATTGGTATCTAGAGGCCATTGGACTCTAATTAATCCAGTTTGACTCAAGTAGGACTATAAGGGTGACAAAGGTCTCCTAACAACTATTTAACGTAACTGTGTTCACTATGACTCAAACTCGAGACTTTAGCTTAAGCGAGAACAACCTTCTGCCATTTGATACCAACGATTATTGGTAAGTTCTATGCTTTTTAAACAAAACAAAACAAAAATAACACATAAAACACAATTTAATCACTTTTTTTTTTATCAACAATCTATTCAAATTAGCAAAATTTTATTACCCGACATCAAAAATCAATTAATAATATAAAATAAAGAATTTATAAAACATCATCAAATATACATTATACAAAAAAAAAGTAGAAGAGAGAGTGTGACTATAGAGGCAAGAAACCTAGTCATGTAGTCTTTAAATATCAATTGTTTATTGATCACTACCTCACTTTTTTCACTCTTTATATTTCACTCTTTTCTCTTTTTCTTTTTTTTTTTTTGGGTTTCTTTCTTCATAGATTATATATATATAGTTTTAATGTCATTTTTGTTTATGTCACTGACATATAAACGGTTCAACAACACAAAAAATCATGATGTGAGTTTTGATAAGGGTTATAATAACAGATGGTAGTGGCAGTAGAAAAGCAACAATAGTTATGAGAGATCAGATATTGAGGTCGATAGTGTGAGATTGATTATTAGGTTTTTCTATGAAACAACTAGAAGGAAGGATAAGATTTTGAGTGAAAAAATAAAATAATGATGTGGATAATCCATGTCAGGCATTATTAGTATATGTCAAAAAGAGTAATATAAACGTGTTTGTTTCATGCATTATATGAGTGAGATATATTCAAAATTAAACTTGAGATATGCTATAGAAAATAATAAAATGTGAGGGTGATATAGGTTAAATTGGTAAAGTTTGAGGGTGAAAGTAGGTATTTGACCTATAGTGAAATGATTAACTATAACTCCTGTAAAAATATGACATCTTTATATCATATATTTTATTTAATTTTATTAGTTGAGAATGGATATGATGCATTATCATTCACATGAGTATGGGGTATATGAATTTCATACATATTGAGAGGAATTATTAGTTAAATTTATATATGATTATTTAGATATGTTGTGAGTATGTGGTGTTATAGGATTAAGATTTTGGAAACTATTGATAAGAACCTAATTGAAAGGAAAGTATGGACTAAGTTGAAATAATTAAAAGTTCAAGGGTTAATAGGTTAGACCAGTATTTTATTAAGGAGTAAAATGGATATTTTATAATTAAATATCTCATATTTGATGTCTAGAATTTTCTTTAAAATTCGTGGCTCTCTTCATTTGGGGGAGATGTTCTTAAACTTAAGGAGAACTAAGCCAATACATATGTACTCTTATTCTTAAAAAAGAGAAGAAGTGATTAGCTTGTGAGAAGTTGATTTTACCATAAGGAAGATCTTATTTAGGCCATAATCATCAGTCTTCTGGGTTCAAGTTCATCTCTTGGTAAGTTATTTGTATGTTTTAATTATTTTTAATTTAGTTTTTGTGATGCAAGTTCGTGCTCTATTCCTGTGAAATTTAGTCTCTATGTTTTTAATATAACTTAAGCTATAGAACTTCAAATTGAGTTTGATTTAATGCTACAAAAACTTCAGTGAGTCCTTTACAACTTTTATGTTTTGAGTTTGAACTGAATGTATCGTTGGGATGGTCTAACAGAGCTCGACATTTTGTTGCTCACTCTAATTACTTGTATGACCTGATTGTGATTAAAAATTCATACTTAATTTTATACATATCCAAATTGAGTAATTCCATTTGAGAATTATAGTAAATTCATAATACTAGCTTCTGTAATAAAATCATGGTTATAGGATTTGTATACATAATATTAGAGCATGTTAAACTTGAGATAACAGATTGCACTAGTCGAGCTTAAGTGAAGGAATGTTGTGTTGTGTATGTGTTTGATATGTGGCCATATGTAGGAGCTACAAGAGGCAAGGAGAATACAACCAATTAGGGAGCCTGTTCTGATTTAAAGTTTAGGAGGCACCTTTGGTAAGTAGTTACTAATATATATATATATGGTTTCTCTTACATGATATAGTTGTAATTTTATAAGAGTACTATCTTGAATAATTGAATAATATATAATAAATGAGATGCAAGGAGATGTTAATATTGTTAATAGAATATTAATCTTATTTTAGTAATTGATGAATTAAGAATTGTATGTGAACAATATGCTTATGTGATATGCCAAGTGAATACATTATGGACTTGGTCTTGTATATGTACTATTAATGATAAGAAATGCATATCGATGAGATAGACTTAAAATGATAACAAAAAAATGCGTGAATTTTACTTATTTATTATCTTTGTGTGATTAAGATTGAGAAGATGAGTTATTGTTATGATTCTTGAGTTATGATATGGAATGTGATAATACTATAGTATGCTACAACGTGATTAATAATTTCAGATAGGTGAGGTTAATGTATTTGCTGTGAGATATATGATCGTATATGATAAAAGTGTCCATTGACAATATTAAGTAATGATTATATCGATTGACTAAGTGTCCGTCGACAATATTAAGTGATGATTATGTCGATTGGCTAAGTGTCCATCGACAATATTAAATAATAAGCATACCAATTGACTAAGTGTCTATCGGTAAGATTAAATGATATTATGCCATTTGGCTAAGTGTCCATCGACAAGGCAAATGACACTATATTGATAATACTAAGTGATGTGAGATGTGAAACCATAAAATAAGAGTGTATTTGTCTTTTGATTAAAAGTATATATATCTTTCTAATCATGAGGCTAAAAATTGTGAACGTGGGAAGTGTTGATTATAAGTGCATATATGAGGATATGTATGATCTTGTATTTGTAAAAGTGGATACTAAGTGTGCTATGGATGTATATGTATGAGAATAAGGATATTAAAGGAGTTGTATTAATTGAATGTATATATACCAAATGGTGTGTTGTGTTATGATTATTGAAATTATGGATGAAAAATCATGAGCATGATTGATTGTATTAGTAATTGATTGTGTGTAATATATTTGAGCATGAGTTTAAGGTGTTATGTATGCTTTTGAAGTGATTCCAAGTTGCTTGAGCCTTACTTGGATGAATTAAAGGTCGCTTTGATCAATGGTGTTCAAAAGAAGTAGAATGTTGGCCTTGAAAGCTACTCACGATCGTGAGGAGAGCCTCATAACCATGAGGAGGGACCATGAGCAGTGCAGGAGACTTACAATAGTAAGTGGCTTCTCCTCATGATTCTTCTCATGATCGTGAGGGCAGCTCATAGGGGCTCGAAGCACTTGTTGTTCATCTTCTCCTTTAGCTATTTATTGATGCAAATTCTTGATATAATGTTATCCTTCAAGCTCATGATTATAATACACTTCTAAGCTATATAAAAACTTAGATTATAGACCACTGAATCGATGAAAGATGTTGGGTCTTGCTAATAATGATTAAAGAAGTACGAAAGAGCTATAAATAAATTGATGTTGCACATTAAGAATTCAAGTGATTTAAATAAGTTATGATAGTGCTATGAATATGATGGCTTATTAGTTTAATATATAATTGACTTAATTAGTTCTTGAGAAGTTATATTTGTGTAATTATATTAGTAATTGCTTACTAAGAAGCAAGCTCACCTCTATGCATCTAAATTTTTCAGGATAAGTAAAAGTTGAGTTGAAGTTGCATTTCATTAGAGATATCAGGTGGGCTAGAGGCGAGTTTGGTACAATCATATTGCATCCTCATTATTATGAGATATTTTGCATTTTGTAATAATATTATGAATACAATTTTAATTGTATGGGGAGCATGTTAGAAGTAGTCAATGTATGTGCTCATGAGTATATATATATATATTATTTGAAAAAAAAATTCTTTATGCCATATGTAAAGACTGTGATTGAGGGTGTCACATTAACAATTATCAAAAGTCTTTTTCACACAGAAAGTTGGCTTATTAGTACTCTGGTGAAGCCTTGATGTATTAAATAGTCATCAATTTTACTATATCAAGCTGTTGAGGCTTGTTTCAAATAATAAAAAGCCTTTTTCAATAAATAGATTTTATCCTCATGCCCTTGAGATATGCATCCTAGAAATTTCTCAATATAAATCTCCTCATGAAGATAGCATTGAGTAAAGCTAATTTGATATCAAGTTGGAAGATTTTCCAATCTTTTTAAGCTGGCATGATTATTAATAGCCTAATGGTATCAAGTCTTACAACATATGAAAAATGTGTTAAAATAATCAACACCAAATTATTGAAAATAGCATTTCGCAACAAGCCTTACTTTGTATTTATTGGTTGAACCATTAAGATTCATTTTGGTTTTGAACACCCATTTTTCACTAATAATCTTCTTTTCTTTTGGCATATTAATAAACTTCCATATTTCATTTTTTGAATCATGTGCAGACTCCATTGCATCTCTTTAGTTTTTTAATAAGGTAACATCTTCATAACTGATTGGCTCTATTACTACTATATTGGTCCTTTCATAAATTTCATTTAGAGGTCTGGTACCTCTAATTAGAACTTTAGTGTCACTCTATAAATTTGAGTTATTGGAGGCTGTATCTTGTTCCTAAGGATTAATCTTAAGAACTTAAATATAACTTACATGCTTAATAGCTTCATTTTCCTAATTTTGTTATAAGGAAAAACTTCTTTGTTGTATTTTGATAATGATGAGTTCATCACTATGTGGATTAATAATTATGCATGATTTGTTAAAACAGTGCATGTCATAATATTTTCCAGTATTTTTCTATCATTTAATAAATTTTAATTAATATTAGGTACATACAACACATTAGGAATGAGTTTAATACTTGATGGAGTGCTGACCTTGATATCTTCCTTTCTTTTGACTACTATATGTTTGTCATCTACTACTTTTACTCTTGAAGTGTAGCTTATATCCAGATGTCTGAATAGGTTAGCATTATGGGTCATATGATATGTACACCCACTATCAATCAACTAATATTTTAGCCTTGCATTTACTATATAGCATGTAATTACAAGAAAATGTTCTTCTTCTTGCTTATGAGGTTGTTAATTAGTTAGTTATGCAGCTTGCCCTTGCTAATTTGCCCTTACTAATTTGCATTATTTTTTCATACTTTATTAATGTATCCAAACTGATTTCAGGTAGTGCATTTGGCATTTAGCCTCCACCAGTAGTAATTTTTAGAGTGGCTCTTCTTCTTGCAATTTTTGATATGGAGAATACTTTCCTTTTCATTCATTTTCTTTCTTCTTCTTGCCTTTTATAGCTCAAAATTACTTATTTCTACTGCTATTAGGTTGTTGCTTGTAACTTTATTTTGTTTAGAGTGCTTATTCTATTATTTCTTCATATCTGATTACTCTTCTCTACTCTATTGCTTACAAGGAGTTGACAAGTTCCATTAATGTGATATGAGAAATATCTCTAGAATCTTGTAAAGAAGAGATCTTTGCTTCAAACCTCTTTGGTAGGCTAACCAAGACTTTCTTTATAATTTTACTATCTAAAAGCTCCTCTCTAAGCAATCTGATTTGATTAACCACTTTCATCAATTTGTCAATGTAATCTTTGACAGTTTTAGTCTCTTTCATCTTCAATACTTCAAATTTTGTTCTCAAATTTAAAGGTTAGCCCTTAAAGGAGTAGGTTCCTTCACTATTTCAACTACATCCTAAAGATCAAAAGTTTTGAGATAAGTTTTCATTTTTACAACCTAAATGTAGAAATTTTTCACTACTGAAAATGGATGGAGGAGATATGGTTAAATTTTTAGAGGGCACTTAAAGGAAAGGCTGTGTATTTTTCTAATTTTTTATGAAAGTTTCGGCCCTTTGAGATCAAAGAGTTCTGATACCAATTGTTAAAAAATAGAGAGAATAAAAATTTATGTTATGGGATATGAAGAGAAAATAGAAGTTTATGTATTAGGTAAAATCCACATATTATCTTCTTTTCATTACTATTTTTACACATTACAAAATAGTCTTTTCATTTTTTAATAACTAAATATTGATTTGATTAATATAAATTGAGGGAAAAAACCACTTGGGAATGACCCAAGTGATAAAAAAAAGGATAAAATTTGGTATCGCTAGCAGCGACATTGCTGCTAGTGACACATTACCAAAATACCCTTACTTTATTTTTATAATTATAAAAAATGAATAAATAATGAATAAATAAATTATAAGATATGGATTCTTAAATCATTACACGACGGGTTCACCCGTTTCCCTTCTTAGGTTTTAGATTTTATCAATTTAATTTATTGTCCAATTAAAATAGGTGTTTTTAAATTATTATATAAATTTTTTATATTATAAAATAAATAGGGATGAAAATGTAATTTTAACAGAAAATACGTTGCAGTTAGTGATGTCAAACATCATCTTAAAAAAATCCCTCCGTAGAACTAATATAACAAAAATAAAAGAGAAAAAAGAGAAAATAGTAAAACAAACTTTGAAACAAAACAAAAAAATAGACACTGCTGCCTGCAAAACAAAGAGCAGCCAAAAAATGAAAATAATAAGCAAAAAAGAAGTATAATCAACAATCAAACCTATGCAAAAAGCACTAGCAGAAAACTAGAAATTACAGCCTCCAGCGAGAAAGCGAAAGATCAGCAAAACCAACTAAACCGATAAGATAACAGCAAAAACAGAATGTAAGGAACAACACCACATAAAACAACATCAATCAAAATAGCAACAACAATAACCAAAAGAGAGCTAGTAATAAAAAAAAGCACAAGGTTGCAAGACAAATTCCATAGCATCCTTGAATTCGACAATAAGCAAACCATAACAATCCCAAAATCACACTCTAAAATAGCACAAGATTTACAAATAATCAACAAAATTCCATGATAACATGAAGAGAATCAAAGTTAACAAAGAGGGTCAAAGGTTCCTTTAAAAGGAATCGGTGGTCCAATATTAAGGAATCAAGTCAAACATGCTAACACTTTCAAAGTTGATCTACAACCTTCTAGCTAAGAAAAGTGTGCATTTTGAAGATGTCAAAGTAGAGTAATCATCACCAAGGCTTGTCAATATATTTTTGGTGAGTTTTTAAGGCTTTGAAGGAGTTTTAAGGATAACATTCTCGTGTCTCGACGTACGTGGTTGTGTTGGAAGTGCTAAAAATGACCAGTAGGTTACATACCCTGAGACACATCTGTATCTGTGCCCGTGTCTGTAACACACCCTGTAACACACCCATGTCCCTACCAATGTTCAGCACTGCCTATTTTTGGAGATTTGAATACGGCCATGTTGCATGTTTTGAGTCAAATCTGAATTAATTAGGATTTTATTATTTTGATTCTTATTTTAGTTTTTAGAGTTTAGTTTAAGAGTCCTAAGTTTGATAGAATTTTTATAGCCTTTGTTTTCCTATAAATAAATATCATTCTTGATGTAAAAATAACTAAGTTTTGAGATCAATAAAATTTCTAAGAATTTATTTTCTTTGGTTCTTGCATGAACTAAATTGACCTTATCAAGCTAATTGATTATGACAGCCATCTTTTTTCCTTATCATCCTCTTATTCTTTTCTTTATTCTAGAGTGTGGCAGAAATCACTCTAAATTAATTTGATCAATTTAAAATGAAGGGTATTGGATTTAATATACCTAAGATTTTGATTAGTTGATTCAAAGAAATTTAGGGTTTCTTTCTTTATCTTTATCCTCTATTGTTAGTTATTTATTCTGTGAATTTTGGTACTTTTTTGGATGTGTGTGGGTTGATTTGAGATTATTAGAGTTTTCCTTTCAAGATCACATCATTTGGTATCAGAGCTTTGGCTCATCAAAATTCAAGTGCGATTTAATTTTCAAGTTATCTTCATTAGCATTCTAAAAAAAAAAAATTCCTGCATAAATATTCATCATTCAAATTAGTTTTATTTCAATTTATTCTTAAATCTACATTTTATCTTATGAATTTATTTTTGAATTGCGCATCAAGCGAATAAAAATAAAAAAAAGGAGAAAAAAAATTATTATTGTGCGATCCAATTATGTAAATCTTGTTGGATTCATTGTTACAATTCTAGTTTATTTTCTTTGCATTGAAGATTTTAGTATTTATTTGTCACCCCTTCTATTAAATTGCTTCTAATTTGTTTAGCCATTTTCTTTGAATTCTTAATTTTATTGTTAATTCCTCTTATTCTTTGAAGTTTTCATTTGATTTCTTTGGATTCTGTGATGTTGAGAAATTGAGAAAGTTCTCCATAGGTAATTTGATTTAGTAAGAAAATCATAGTTCTATCAATAACCTATAAGGAATAAACTTAGGATTGTGTAATTGGTGAGATCAACAGAGAGCATAAACACGAGTGGAGTGACTTGGTGATTGAGTGGAGTTAAAACACATAAGGGAGTGATTGTGAGGCCTTATTTTATACTAATTATATAATATTAATCTCCAAAGATGTCACAAGGATCGCAATAACAAAAATTGGAGAGCATAGTAGTGAGCATGAATACTGTAATCATCGAGATGAAGAAGATGCAGTTGTTATATGACAATTTAAAGGATCAAGTTGATAAGAAAAATTCCATAATAGTAGAGATCCAAAAGGGGTAGTCCACGAGCAACCAAATGCACCAACAACGGAAGATAGATTTTGACGACGATATTGGTGATAATTTGGGGATGTTTACTACAAGGTATGCACCATTAAGGGAAGCTAGAAGAGGATGAGTTGTTGAAGAGAATCTAATGGTGGATCAAAATATAGGAAGCATCAAGATGAAGATACATTCCTTCCAAGGAAAAAATGATCCAGATGCTTATCTAGAGTAGGAACACAAGGTAGAGCTAGTTTTTGATTGCCACAACTATTCCAAGGAGAAAAAGGTGAAGTTGGCAGCCGTTGAATTTACAGATTATGCCATGATTTGGTGGGATCAATTGCTCATATCAAAAAGGTGCAACCTAGAGAGGCCAATCCAAACATGGGAGGAGATGAAGTAAGTCATGCGAAAGAGGTTTATTTTTTCCCATTAATATCACGATTTATATCGTTGCTTACAAAGTTTGGTGAAGGGATCTAAAAGTATAGAAGAATATCATAAATAGATGGAGATGGCTATGATTAGAGCCAATGTTGAAGAGGATCGTGAGGTAATTATGACATGATTTTTATATGGGTTTAATCAAAAAATTCATGACATTATAGAGATATGTCATTTCATTGATCTTGAGGATATGGTACATACTGCTATGTTGGTGGAGAGGCAACTCAAGAGTAGACTTACCTCAACAAAGATGAACTCCAACGATGGCGCTACATGGAAACCAAATTGGGGAAAAAATGATGACAAAGTGCAATCTAAGGCAAAAGGTGACTATAGCAAGCCTAAAAAAAGTATTGACAAGGGTAAAGTCATAGCTAATCAAGAACACATAAAAGACATAAAGTGTTTTAGATGTTTGGGGTGAGGGCACATTGTTTCTCAATGTCCTAACAAAAAAACTATTTTGATGCATGATGGCACTTATGATAGTGAAGATGAGGATAATGATTTGGTTGAGATGCTCGAGTTGGAGGATTATAGTGATGATGAAGGGGGTAACATGTTGACTCCCATAGAAGGAAAATCTTTAGTTGCAAGGTGAGCTCTTAATACGCAACTTAAGGTTGAAGATGGGGATGAGCAACGTGAGAACATTTTTCATACAAGGTGCATGGTTAAAGATAAAAGTTACAACATGATCATTAATGGTGGGAGTTACACGAATATAGTTAGCACCGAGTTAGTTGAAAAGTTAGGTTTGACAACTACTAAACATCCCAAACCATACAAACTACAATGGTTAAATGACACTGGGGAAGTTAAAGTGACACATTAACTTAAGGTTCCTTTCACTATGGGAATCTATAATGATGAAGTGAAGTGTGATGTAGTACCAATACAAGCGGGTCATATTCTTTTGCGGCAACCTTGGAAATTTAATAGGCGAGTGAATCATGATAGCTACAAAAATAGATACTCATTCATATGGGGAGGCTAAAACATGACCTTAGTGCCATTATCTCCTAAAAAAATATTAGAGGATCAATTGAAGATGGTACATAAGAAAAAATGAAAATTATAAGTGAGGTTGAGAGTTCAAAAGAAAAGAGTGTGGTGAGTATGCAAGAGAAAAGTAGAGAGTTGGGGCAAAATAAAAGAGAGAAAAAAAAAGAAAAAATTTCTTTTCCACCACAAATAAGATAAGGGCTGCATTCTTAGGAAAATAGTTCATGATTTTATTTTTATATAAGGAGGCTTTGATGACTAACCTTGATTTATATAACTTATTTTTTAGTGTTGTTCGTGTTCTATTGCAGGAATTTGCTGATATATTTCCCCAGAAAATACCTAAGGGTTTGCCACCAATTAGGGGGATTAAGCATTAAATTGACTTCACTCCAGGAGTTCAAATACCTAACAAACTCACCTATAGGAGTAATCCCTAGGATACGAAGGAACTTCAAAGGCAAGTAGAGGAGCTTTTGGACAAGGGCTATATTAGAGAGAGTATGAGTCCATGTGTCATTCCAATTTTATTAGTACCTAAAAAGGATAGATCTTAGCACATGTGCGTGGATTGTAAAGCTATCAATAATATCACTGTAAAATATAGATATCTCATACCTAGGTTAGATAACATGTTAGATGAATTGCATGGGTCATGTGTGTTTTCTAAAATTAATTTGAAAAGTGGTTATCATCAAATACGTATGTGTGAGAGTGATGAATGGAAAATAACTTTTAAGACTAAGCATGGGTTATATGAATGGTTGGTTATACTTTTTGGCTTAGCTAATCCACCTAACACTTTTATAAGATTAATGAACTATATTTTACGTGAATATATATGAAAGTTTATCGTAGTATACTTTGATGATATACTTATGTATAGTATAAGTTTAAAGAATTATGTTGAGCATCTTGTTCTTACTACACTTAGAAAAGAAAATTTGTTTGCTAACCTTAAAAAATGTTGTTTTTATTATAGTTCTATTATATTTTTAGGTTTTGTTGTGTCTGCTAAAGGTATTGAGATTGATGAAGAGAAGGTCAAAGTGATCAAGGAGTGGCCTACTCTTAAGTCTATCACTAAAGTGCGAAGTTCCCATGGATTAGCTAGTTTTTATTGATGTTTTGTGAAGGACTTTAGCACTATTATAGCACCTTTGGCTGAGGTAGTAAAGAAAAGTGTGGGTTTTAAATGGGATAAAGATCAAAAAGATGCATTACAACTAATTAAGGAGAAATTAGGTAATGCAAAATGCACCCTTACTTGCATTACCTAATTTTAGCAAGACTTTGAGATAGAGTATGATGCATCCGAGATTAGGAGTGAGCAAAAATAACCAAAAATTTAAAAATTGAACCAGTTTGGTTCGGTTTCAAGAAATAAAAATGTTAATTCGGTTTAAACCGAATCGAAATATGTTCGGTTTAGTTTTTAGAGTAAAAAAATATATTAAACCGAACTCATAGTATATTCTAAAATTTTATATATATTTATAGTTCGGTTTGATTGGTTTATTACTAATATTTTAAATTTTATTAATAATATTAGTTTCTAAATACATAAAACTCTTAATAAAATTATTTACTACCAAAAAA
>CATIWO010067188.1:0-15298 GCA_949673435.1 Macaranga tanarius | reverse complement strand
TCCAAACATATACACACACACCCTTCACTAATTAAAATACAACATTTGCCCCTCCAAAAAGTCCTTTTTAATAATTACATATTATAATAATATCTTACTAATAATAATAATAATAATAATAATAATAATAATAATAATAATAATAAAATCAACAATTATCTCTTAATATAATATACATAAAATATCAACTCAAATCTCTACACACCCTTCATAAATTGGGTTATTACCAAATAAATTCTCAACTTTCTATTTAGACAAATGACTCCAAACTTACCTTACAAATATGCCCCTCTCTACCTATATCTACATATCCACACTTAAATAAAATCTATAATTATACTCTCCATGACATGAAAACATAATACATGCACAGTGTTTCTAAAATGTGGGTATTACAATTCTCCCCTCCTTATAAAAATTTCATCCCCGAAATTTCACGACTCACCACTTAACTAAAACAAGTATGGATAGTTTGGCTTCATTAGCTCTGCTACCCACCTTGTTATTTCTTTAGGTGAATGGTGATTCCACTTCACTTTTATTTTGGAATCTCTTTATCCCTCAACTGCTTATCCTAGACATTTATATTCATAATACATAAATTAATCTCACATGGTATTAAATTAGTAATCCACTTATAGTATACCCATACCATCATCAACTTGCATAACACAACCCCTAGATCATAACTCATCCATTGTACACTAGAATTTATTATAAAAACTTAACGATATAAGCATGATTTACGAGGAATCTACCAAAAATTTGGTAAAATATCACCTAAAATATAGACATCTCCCTACTATAGTAGGGCCAACCCTGCAATAGAATAACTACACTACCGTTCTTCATTCACTTCTTCGACAACAATTACCAATTTATCATATATATACACACGAGTGTGTATAAAGACAATCACCCAACATAACCATCACATTTGTAACTCATTATTCTCACATTCCTCACATCATGCCATATGCATCTATTTCATCATTTCCATAATAATTCATGTTCAAACCATACCACCTCAAGTGGCTTGCATTATTCAACATATCTATGGTATCTTTCATAATTCATTACAATACTTTCTCAATCCACCATACAATATTCTCACACACAATATATATACATATATATCATTCTTACCACAATCAATATATATATATATATATATATATATATATATATATATATATATATATATGCATACATTCTTGCCACTTTCATGGCATAAACAAGTCAACATAGTTAAACAACTGTAATTACTTGAGAATCAATGTAAGTAAGCATTATACTAATAATTACTTACATAATAAGGATTATATGTATATCCAAATATGTGCATTTACACTACATTGTCTCTAACTCCCACAATCATAAATCTCATATTAGAAAAGTATAAATATAATCAATAGGCAATTGAGTACACATCACATAAATCCCTACTTTATTTAAAATTTGCATTCATCTCAACAATAGGGAGAACATCTCACAATAATTCACATGAATACAAGAATTCATACTTCCACATCCCAATCTCATTATTTGGTATCATTTATCTTGCCGATGGACACGTAGCCAATCAACAATTCACGTATGTCGACCGTCACTTAGCCAATCGACATACTCAATAATTCATATGATCGATGGTCATAAAGCTAATCAACTTAATAAATTTCACATAGTCGATGGTCACAAGGCCAATTGACTTAGTTATCATATTGAATAATTCAATCTCCTTCTATATGCATTTACATATACTGAAAATATACCAAAATAATATACCATCATACATCCACCTCGCAACATCTCTCATATCATAACTCAAGAATCATACTCATCTGTATACATATCTTAACATGGATATCATAAGAACAAAGCCAAGCTCATGTTATATTCTCTTGGTATATTATACAAACATGACACTCATATAATATTTTTTTTAATACATCAAATAATATTAACATTCTATGAACAACATTAATCATATCTTGTATCTCCTTCAGTATATTTACTAACTACTTACTAAAATACTCTCCACCTCAACAAATGAGAATTCTTCCTTGCTCTACATCATCTTTACAAGTATAAACATATTCATGCCATATTTTAATAATTCAAGTATGAGGCATACTTATGTGAAATAACTTATGAACTTATAAACTGATCTGTCCATACCTATACATTTTAAATAAGCATAATATGTATACTCGTGTCTCCTTTAGTTATTACAGGAGTTTCTTATCTTATGTGGGCATACATTTCTTGTTTGACTTCAAATTTGACCTTAAAACTCAGTTGATATGGTTGTATTATTTCCATTTCCTCTCTTTCTTTGACCTTTTCCTTGGTGGTTTTATGGCATCCCCCCCTGGCATTACTTTCGCTCATCGTTTAAAATTTTTCATCATTTTTCTTTCTTAAACAATCCACGATAAAATGTCCGGGTTGTCTACAATAAAAATACACTCTCAGTTTTATTCTCCAATATTTTCCTAAATGAAATTTACCATAATTATTGCACATTGAAGCTGTTGTCTCATCCTTAGATTTGCTTTTACAAATATCTTTTCGATTATCTGTTTCTCCAAAACCAATATCATATGACTCTTTCACTAATTGATCACACTAGTTCATTCTACTTTTCTTAAGTTGGCTTTGCTGAGTTCCAGTGCTTTGAAAAGATACATCATCTCTTCCCCCAGTTGGTGTAGTAAAGGCACTTGTAATTCTCTTCTTATTGGTGTTCAAAATACTCCTTTCTAGTATCATTTCCTCAGCCCGTAGTGCTTCCTCCAAAAGATCTCTATAAGTTAGTGGCTTTACTGCTATTCTTTCTATGATTTCAAGATTTAGTCCCTTTTCAAATTTGTTTCTTTTCAATTCGTCAATGGCTACCTCTTCAGCGTATTTTGACAATCTTATAAATTGAACTTTATAATCGGCCACAGCTAAGTCATTTTGCTTCAATTCAAGAAATTCAAGTTTCTTCTTGTCTTTGTATAAAACTGGCATATATTTATCTGAAAATTCCTTTAAAAAGTCCACCCAGGTTAATGACATTGGCATATTTCTACTCCCTAGCACGGTTTCCCACCAGTCTAGTGCATCTTGCTCGATCAAAGATACTGCATAACTCACTCTTCTCTCAGTACTGCATTTAAATCGATCAACACCCTTTTAATATTTCTTAGCCACTCTTTTGCCACTATTGGATCAGTGGTTCCAGCAAAAAACCTTAGCACCCTGTTTGCTTATCTTTTCATAGTTATCGTCAAAAGTGCTTTCCATTGGTTTCTGAGTCATTTCTCTCATAACTTGAACAAACTCTTGTATATATGGGGGATAATCAACTTGTGGAGGAGGAGGTAGTGGTTGTGATTGTTTAAGTCCATATTCATGTTGATGTTTACCTAAAACATGCACAAATTTTTATCTATAAATAGACTCAGGTGACTCTTCAAGGCCAGAGTGAGACGCTTAGTGTCAATCCATCCTAATATAATTTAACACACATCAAATGTGTACAACTCATGATTTATACAAGATATGCCATGAATGCATTACATTCTCATATCCCAAGGGAATCTAATTCTTACTCTGATACCACTAAATGTGACACCCTCAATCAAAGCCATATATGTGGCTATATTAAATTATACACACGTGGCATAAAATTTTTTTCGCAAGTAATATATGAAAATACATATACTCTTATGCACATATATTATCTATTATCCCAACATCGTGTTCATCACTCATGGCTACAATATACACATAATATCATTACTTAATGCAATATGTCATATGAGGATGATGTATAATGCACCAAGCTCACCTCTGGCCCCATCTGAGGTTACCAACAAATGCAATTACGAGTTCTATCTAACTATGCCCTGAAACATATAAATGTAAAGAAATGAGTTTAATACTCAGTAAGTAGCTATAAATACAATAGTACACATATACCCATTACATAATTAAGAGATTTAATGAGGTACATAATTGCATACATAAGACACATTTTGTTGATCATAATATAGTCTTTCAAATCTCTACCAAGGCTACAAATAATCACCATATAGTTCCATTACCATTGGCACTACATCGAGTGCAAACAGGAGTCCAAATGAAGAAGGAGCAAGTGAAAAATAAAATGTCAAGCTTAATTAGAGAATTTTAAAGATAGATTCTGCTCAAACTTAAAGCATAAAAGTTGAAGAAGACTCTTTAAAGTTTTTATAGCATCAAACCACGCCTCATTTAGAGGTCTAAAGCTCAAGTTATGATCAAAATATGAAGATAAAAGTATGCTGAAGAGGGAGGCTGAGTCGGCATGCCATGCTGAGTCGGCACCACTAGCCACTATCATGACTCGGCATGGTGTGCCGAGTCGGCACCGATGCGAAAAGACACGACCCTCGCACTCTTTCGGCCATCACTCCCTCTACATAACTCGAATTCAAGTAATTCAAAATACTATGGAAAGTTATTTTAGAGGGCTACAATTTTCATGAAGACACCTAGACTTAATTCATTTGTATGAATTAATAAAAATGCTCTTGAAGTGACTAGTAATGTCAAAGCACATGACTTTTCATCAAAGCATAACAATCCTTCCACAACAATACATTCTAAACACACTCAAACTCATTCAAACAACATTGTTGGTGTCTCATATACACCAAACCTCATCATTTTGAATAATCTTCTTAATCACAACTCACATTCATCCACATTCAACACATATGCAAATATAATATAATAATGCATGAATTAGTATCCGGATAAACATTCCTCATATATAACTTTACAAATCAATACCAATACATATATATCAACTTCATTTTAGTATGCCAATTTTAAGCACATGTAACATACCATAATATTATAATATTACCAAATATATACTAAAAGTATACTCAATTTAACTAAATCCTTTCTTCACCACATTATGTTCACATTTTATATTTTATATCTCCCTTTGAATGCTAATAAATTTAAACTGTTTTATATATATTTTGAGTACCCCAGCTTCTACTGCTCCTACCCACAAAAGGAAAGATACCACTAAGCCTGCATCCAAGCCTTCAAAGAAGAAGAAGCAAACTGCGCCCCCTCCACCACCTACCCGGAAGTCACAGAGGCTAACCACCATGCTTAGCAAGTCCAGGAGCAAGAGTAAGGAGAAGACAGTGGTGGAGGTAGAGGACGAGGAGACATCAAGTCCAAGTATACTTTTTCTTAAGTTTTTCACTTCATGTTAGTTTCATTTTGATGTCTAACATTTTGTTTGTTGGTCAACGGTTGAGGATAGCAAGGAGAACTTTTCACCAGCTTCTTCAAGGTCTGCTCCTCTATCTCCTCAGATAGATCCATTACATCCTACCCTGGCTGTATTACCTCCTAGATCCGAGTTACTACCCCTTGCTCCAGCTGCATTACCTCCTACCCCTCCTGAGGTATGCATCTTCATTAGCCAACATTTTTACTTATGCAATGTTCTTAGCTTACACCCATGAATTTATTATGCAGGCAGTTGATTCCTAGTCCTCCATTGACAATGTGGGGATCATGGTTGACTTTAGCTACTTGGAGACTCCCTCCAAGGCCCCTCCTAGCTCTGCTTCTACTTCTGATAGACTAAGCAAGACCAAGGATTCATTGAGGACCATCCTTGGTTTGGAGATGGGCACCCTTCAGAAGACCTAGAGATCCACTATTTTATCAGCCCTCATCACTCTGGAGCAACATTCCAAGTCGGCTACTATTAGGGTTGAGGTCGAGTCGGAGCAATCCGGAGAACACAAATTTTTTGGACCCGACCCGAACGTCGGAAAATTTAAAAATTTATTCTCTGGACCCGACCCCGAAAATTTAAATCTCTGCTCCGAATTGCTCCAAAAAATTGGAGCAATTCGGGATGGAGATCCAAAGCAAATGGAGAATCCAAGTCGGTTCGGAGCGAAATTAAAGTTCGGAGATTATAGTATTATTCATTATCTAAAAATTCATATTTAAACAATATAAAATTCCAAAACTTATTATAAAACCATATAACACATGTAATATGAAATTAAAAAAATAATTTGAAATTAAGAAAATAATATATTACAAAAAAATAGAAAATGAAGTTATTATAACACTCATAACACCAGCATTCCAATTTCAATTTATAGAGTTTTCACTAAAATTATATAGTTTAATTTTTAGTTTATATATTTCAAATTAATATTTAATAAATTTATATATTTTTTTTTGTTCTATTATATTAAATATATTATATCCAATAAGTTGTACTATCTTTTTTATAAATTTTATTTTTAAGTTTTATTTTAATATTTATATTTTAATAGTTTTATATTTGGAATATATAAAATATGATGATATAATTGTATTGCTTTTTTAATAAATTTTAATATTAAAATTTTATTATAAATTTAAATTTATTTTATAATTTAAACATGTATTAAAAATTAAAATTAATTAATGAGTATATTTATTTATTTCAAATAATCAATTAGTATTTAAAATCTCAAATATTATATGTTAAGTCAACACTTAAATTTAATAGTAGATTATCGAAAATAAATTATTTGAGTATAATTAATTACTAAAATAGTACTAAATTTTTCTTGTAATATATAATTTTAGATTTTTAATCTTTTTTCAGGGCAATTCTAGATTTCTAATTTTATCAATTATTGATTATCAATTTTATAATACATCATAAAAAATAAAGATAATAGCTATTAGTAAAATCATTGAGATTGATATACTCACATACATATATTATACATGTGTGTGTATATATATATATGTATGTACGTGTGTGTGTGTGTATATATATATATATATATATAATTTTAGTAAATTATTGGTTATGGTTCTAGTTCTTCGGTTCGGAGTAATTTGGGATGGTTCAATTCGGATCTCGGTTCGGAGAACTTAAGATCTCTAAACCCGTCTCAATAAAAATTTTCGAGACAATTCAGTTCGGAGAAAGTTAAACGGTCAATGGAGATTTTTAGTTCTAGAGATTTTCAGTTTAGATTTTCTGAATAGTTCGGGTTCTCCGTGTTCCGTGCTCAGCCCTAGCTGCTATCAGCATATCACTGCTTTGAAGAACCATATTTTATGAAGCTTCTCTCGCCTGAAAGAGTATAATGCAGCTCATCTTATAGCCTCTAGCTATCTCAGTCTCTTCCATCAGGAGAAAGATTCCTTTTCAGCCGAGCAGCTCAAGATGAAGGAAATCAAGGAAGAAGAATCAGCTGGCAAGGCAGCCTTCCTTCAGGTTACTAGAGATATTGAGGAGTAGGAGGCCATACTAGCTGCTTTGAGGGCTCAGAGAGATGATCTCCTTCATAAGAATAGAGAGCTGACTGCTAGGTACAAAGATATAATCCAGAGAGCTCAGTCTATCAAGACTTCCTTGGAAAGTAAGAAGGATGTAGTCAAATAATGGTTGAGCCAAGAGGAGGAGGCCATGATCACTAGGCAAAAATGCCTAGATATCTGGGAGGACTTGCGCCGCTTTGGCCTTGATTCCCTATGACCTATTTCCATCTGTTCATGGATTTTAATACTCTTATGATGATTTTTAATTTGATATAGTACTATGTACTTTGATATTGATGCATTTTGGATATGTACTCTATGATTATCATCCTTTTATGGATGATTTTATGGCATGATTATCACAGGGCCTATTTTTACTTCAATCAGCTCTGTTTGGGCATATTTTGTATGTTGTTACCATACATAGCACACTTTGCACCATAGTCATTCATTTGCATTTACCAAATAGCTAATTTTCAGCAGAAATGCTGCCGAAATTTTATAAAATTTTAACTTAAAACAATAATACCAAAAAGTAATAATAAAACTTCACACAAAAACACACACTATTTATTTATTCACAAAGTGGCAAATATAGCCAACTTACGAAGTAGCAAACTGACAAAAAGAAATACCACTAAAGATATAGTGGCACATTATTGGCCCTAAGCCAAAAATGCATCTATTTTAACTTTTCCTTATTTCTCCCAAGGTGGGAAAATATTTCTTCAAGTATTTTCCGTTAATAAACCTCTTATGTGGCATTCCTTCCAAGCTTTCTAACCAGTAAGCATTCTCTTCTAGAACTTGATGTATTCTAAATGGTCCTTCCTAATTTGGAGATCATTTCCCCAATTCCCTATCTTTAGTTCCAGGTGGAAGAATGACTTTCCACACTAACTCTCCAACTTCAAATTTCTTCTTCCTAATTCTCTTATTATAAACTCTGGAAATCTTTATCTTCTGAGCTAGCATACTGGTCAAGGCTTTGAGCCTTTCTTCATCTACATTTTCAAGCTCTATTAATATAGCTTCTAAAAATTATTCAGGAGTCAAGCTATTTTGCCTAGCCATTTTTAAAGATGGAATAGACACCTCCATGGGTAGAACATCATCATATCCATATGTGAGAGCAAAAGGACTTATGCCAGTTACTTCCCTCTTAAAAGTCCTGTATACCCATAAGGTGTCAAATCGGATTCTTGGCTCCTCCAACATCTTTTCTAGGATTCCAATTAGGATTTTGTTTGAAGCTTCTGCCTGACCATTAGCCTGAGCATAATGAGGAGTTGAATTCCAAAGCTTGATGTTATAATCATCCACAAACTCCCTCATTTTCTCTCTAGTAAATATAGTACCCTGGTTAGTAGTAATGGTCTGGGGAATACCAAATATGTGGATGATGTGTTCTTTGATGAAGGAAATTACATCTCTCTGTTCAACCTTCTTCATAGGAATATCTTCCACTCACTTGGTGAAATAATCAATGGCAACAATAATGAAACTATAGCCCTTGGATGAAGTTGGATATATTTTTCAATTAAGTCAATTGCCCATCCTCTGAATGGCCATGGTTTAACCACTAGATACAGGTCATCCATAGGCACCCTCTGAATGCTTTCATATTTTTAACACTGCTTGCAGCCTTTAGCATACTGGATGCAGCCTCTGAGTATAGTTGGCCAGTAATAGCCATGCCTACGAATTAGCCATCTCATCTTCCTTCCTACTTGATGAGCTCCGCAAACACCTTTATGCACCTATTTTAAAACCTCCATTGCCTATAGAAAATCCATACATCTAAGCAATAAACCATTAAAAGTTTTTCTGAATAAATACCCTTTCAATAAAACATAGTTTAAAGCCTGGGCTCTAACTTTGAAAGGCATTCTTCTAGAAGGATTTTCAAGATAGATTTAAATATCTGTCCAATCCCCTACCAGATTCAAGTCAACACTAAAGGTTTCCACCTGAATCCTTCTTTCCAAGATAGATGGATGATTTTTTTTTCTGTACAAAAATAAATTTATGAGTCAAGTCCTCGGACAATCTCAGGTTAGAAGCAACTTGAGATAATTCATCAGCTTCCCAATTTAACTCCATAGGCTCATGCATGTAAGAAATATTATCAAATGACTCAACCAACTGAATAGCTGCTGTAAAATAAGGAGATAAAGAAATACTGGTACACTTATACTCTCCCACCAACTGTTTAAGAACAAGTTGAGAATTACCGATTACCATAATTTCTTTTGCCAAAGTCCTGCAAAATTTGAAGGCCTATAATTAAAGCCTCGTATTCAGCCTGGTTGTTAGTACACTTAAAGTCCAGGTTAAAGCTAAGTGTTGTTTTGGTTTCTTCAGGTGATGTAATTACCACTCCTACCTCAGCTGATTTTTCCTTAGATGAGCCATTGAATTTGAGAGTCCAAGGCTAGATTTCTACCTTGCACACTGAAAGTTCATTTTTTTTCTCATCAACAGTATCTAAAGTAGGGTGATCAGCTAAGAAATCAGCCAGTGCTTGGCCTTTCACCAATTTCTAAGGAAAATAAACTAAAGTGAATTCAATTAGGCCAAGTAACCACTTGCTAATCTTTCCAGATAGCACGGGCCCGTTCAACATATATTTTATCAAATCAGTTTGATAAATCACATACACCTTATGTTTTAACTCAGTTTAGTGTATGCAAAGTATAATGCCAAACATAATTTTTTAACACATGCATATTTCACCTTCGTAGGAGATAAAATCCTACTCAATAATAAATAGCCTGCTCTCGACTTACTGAATCATTTTGAGCTAGCAAACATCCAATAGACTAATTTGCAGTAGATATCTAGAGTTTTAAAAGAATTCCCTCCCTTGGAAGAACTAGCACCAGAGGTTGAGAAAGATATTGCTTAATTTTATCAAAAACAATCTGGTGCTTTTCTTCCCATTTAAAACCAGCTTCCTGTTTTAATCTTAACAGATCAGAAAATTCCTTAGTCTTTCTGGTAAGATTAGAAATAAACCTGCGGAGGTAATTCATTTGTCCTAGGAACTTTTGTAACTCCTGCTTGGATTGAAGCGGCCTGGCTTTAAGTACAGTCCTTGCCTTATTTTTGTCTACCTCTACGCCTCTTGGTGTACTACAAATCCCAAAAAATTTCCAGAATGCACACCAAAAGCACATTTAAGGGGATTAAGCTCCAACTGGTAAATTCTCATTCATTCAAAGCTTTTTCTTAAATGCAAAACATGATCGGTGGTTTTTTTAGATTTTGCCACAATATCATCAATATAAATTTCCATATGTTGGTCAATCATATCATGAAAGATCGCATTCATGGCCATCTGATAGGTAGCACCTGTGTTTTTCAGCCCAAATGGCATGACTAGCCATTCAAATGTAGGGGTGAGCAAAAATAACCGAAAACCAAATTACCGAACCGAACCAGTCGGTTCGGTTTTTAGAAACAAAATACTAATTTGGTTTAAACTGAACTGAACTGAAATATGTTCGGTTTGGTTCGGTTTTTAGTGTAAAAAATAGATAAAAACTGAACCGAACCAAACTCTAGTATATTCTAAAATTTTATATATATTTATAATTCGGTTTGATTGGTTTATTACTACTATTTTAAATTTTATTAATAATATTAGTTTCTAAATATATAAAACTCTTAATAAAATTATTTACTACCAAAAAAATTCTAACAAAACGTATCTAAATATATTTTAGAGAATCGGTTCATTTGATTTTTTAAAAAATTAATAAATAAAATAAATGTAAAAAATTAACATTAATATATCTTATTAGAATATTGTAAATTTACATAAATAAATAACTTTAAAATTAAAAAGTGAAAAGAAAAAAAATAACCGAATCAAACCGGTTCAAACCGAATTAACTTCATGAAAACCAAACCGAAATTGAACCGAACTAAAACGCTACTCCCAGCAGCGTTTTTGCTCTCTCTTGTTAAATCATGCATTTTTCTGACAAAAACGCTACTTCAAGTAGCGTTTTGCGCATGGAAAATTTTGTCCGCTTCCCTAAACGCTACTTCAAGTAGCGTTTTTGTTTTTCATATACAGAAAACTACCCTAAAATGAGAATTACTTTTCAAACTACTCTAAACTGGGAATAAATATTGTTTTTTACCCAAAATGGTAAAAAGCCCCGACGTTGACTATGTAGTTTACCTGAGATATCATTAATGCCAAATGGAAATTTTTCATTTGGCGAGAACGTAGAGCTTTTATATTAGGATCATCCGTCTTTCCTGCACAATAAAATATACAATTCCATCATCAAAACTTGAAGAAAACAAGCAGGATTTTTTTTCAAAAAAGATCTATTATTCATCTTCCTGTCAACAGGAAAAAAAAAATTAATACAAAGATACTGGTGGTCATGAATAAACTAAAGTTCTGACAATACAAGTTCCAGGATCATCGAATCTAGCAAGTTGCAAGATTCTGACAAATACAACTATGTGGTATATCAATAAACTTGTCACAAATGTTATAAGCCAAAGTTTAACTAATTAGGAGAAGTGAATTGTTTGAAATGGGCACTCATGAGATCATGTCTAATTGCTAAAAGTGAAAGCCATTCATTAAAAGCATCTGGAACTCTTGTATCACAGTGGGAATAGACATGCACATCTCATTTCAAGATGACACAGTAAAATTCTTGAAACAAGACTGAGGTGAGCTACATTGCCACAGCTGTAATCAGAGGAATTTAGAAAGAAAGGAGAAATGATGACCATTAAGAAAGGTTTTGCATGGAGATGTGTACATCTGAAAATATGTCAAGAAATCCCCCAAAACAGAGAAGCTGAAAAGTCATTGTAACAGAGGATATTATACAAAATACAATGATTATGAACTCCTTTCCATATAATATTAGCTGGGATTGGGGTTCCAACTTCCAACTCAAGACCGCACAGCTTCAGAGATGACTCTAGTACACCGGGCTATTTACCAAAATAGGGTCCCAAATTTTCTAAATTCCAAATTTTTATGGTGGTGTAAAAAAAATTCTAACTTTTGTGGTTCTTTTTTAAAAAAATTTCAATTTTGTGGTTTGACTAATTTTTTGACTTTTTTTAAGGGGCCATTTCGCCAGTGGGAGAGGCGAAATGGCCTCTTAGCCTATTTTGGGCCATTTCGCCACTCCCACTGGCGAAATGGCCAAGGCATTTCGCCTCCCACAGGCAAAATGCCTTGACCGAACCGAACCGACCGATTCGGTCGGTTACCGACCGATTCGGTCGGTTACCGACTAGATTCGGTTCGATTTCGGTTTTTAAAAATATATAACTGACTGGTTTGGTTCGATTTCGGTTTTCAAATTTCGGAAAAAAATACCACGAGAATGAGAAAATTACGTGGATTTTTTTGACCCAAGCTGTGTTGGAAACGAATGTCGGAACAGTAATTTGATGAATAGTAAAATAGTAACTTTTTGTACAATTTTGCATGTTACTATTCATGTATTGCAAAAAAATATGATATTTTATACAATCAAATCGAAATCGAACCAAACCAGTCAGTTATATATTTTTAAAAACTAAAATTGAACCGAACCAGTCGGTTTGGTTCGGTCAAGGCATTTCGCCTCTCCCACAGACGAAATGCCTTAGCCATTTCGCCAGTGGGAGTGGCGAAATGGCCCCTTAGCCTATTTTGGGCCATTTCGTCACTCTCATTGGCGAAATGACCCCTTAAAAAAAGTCAAAAAATTAGTAAAACCACAAAATTGGAATTTTTTTAAAAAAGAACCACAAAAGTTGAAATTTTTTTAAAGACAACCACAAAAATAGAATTTACGAAATTTGGGACTTTAATTTGGTAAATAGCCCCTAGTACACCACTGAGCTATAACTCATTGGTTACTACTTAGTATTGTGTAATACCAAAGAAGCAAAACCTTCAAGTTTGGTCCTTGCCCTTTTCTACCTTCAAAGCTCAAATCACTTGAAAGATTCAGACAAGTAAAAAAGCAAATATCTGACCTACCTTCAAAGCCACAATTCCAGCTTAAATTGTTATCGCTTCCATCTTTTCCACCCTCTCCATTAGCCTCATTGTGCTACAAAACCAATAACAATAAGAAAAAAAATCTGGAAGCTGTATGATAGTTCAATTATTCACATTTATAGGTACCTTAATATCGTATGATACAAGATCACACAGAGTGAATCCATCATGTGCTACTACAAAATTAACACTGTGGTAAGGCTTCCGCTCCTGTAGAATGAAGAAATATTGTGCATCACAATTAACCATAAGTACATGTTTAAGTGTGCCAGTAATACATTACACGGAAAGAAA
This sequence comes from Macaranga tanarius, assembly GCA_949673435.1. Classification (NCBI taxonomy): domain Eukaryota; kingdom Viridiplantae; phylum Streptophyta; class Magnoliopsida; order Malpighiales; family Euphorbiaceae; genus Macaranga; species Macaranga tanarius. The sequence continues at coordinate 1,626 of CATIWO010067188.1, read as the reverse complement.
TAGGTTTAAATCTGGTTATGTTCATGACATAGATGATGCTTACTCTGTAAAGATCATCGGATCCAGCAACACGAGTTTTAAAGCTCCATTTCATCCTAGGATCACCCTATACCATGTCAAGTTACAAGAAGATTAAGAAACATATATTGTGAAATTTTTTGGCAATAGTTCCTGCTATTAAAAAGCAAAATCTAGAATTTACCCAGTTACAATAAGATTATCTGTCCAAGCATTAAAGGAAAAAGAAACAATATATTAAGAGCAATGATGGAAAAAGCAATGAATAACAGAAATGAAATGAAAATAAAAAAGAAATCATTAGTGTAGATACTAAGATAAAAATCTATACAAAGGTTAAACAAAAAAGAAGAGTCTAGCATCCAAACTCAGAGTTGTTTTAATGAAATTAAGTTTTCCAAAATTGATTCAGTATAGCTCTTTGAATAGCTTCATGAAACTCACTTCAGATGTGCTGTTCAGCCATCATATTAATTAAAAGGTTTCAATTTCAGTAGATTCGGCAATACATCTTTGTCAAGCAACCATTATATTGAGAACAAGTTATATTGTTCCTAGCAGCATCATCACCTTGATAAATTTTCTAATGTCATCACGGTACTTGTCATTCCATTCTGCCCACCTGCATAGTAGGACTGGTTGAAATGAGGTGCCATGTTTTACAAACACACAGTTTCTTCAAAAAAAAAAAAACTGACATGTATAACACCCTACAAATTATCAACTGAAGCAAATTCACACTCGCACATCAAGAAAAGAAAAGCCCATAAGCTCTCAGCAGAACTATGATCACCTATATATAATGTCAACTGTGTTTTCATGCATCTATGACTCAGGTTCCCTAGGATCTGATAAGCCAAATATACAACTGGAAGCACCACAAGCAAAGAGCTTATTTTTAGACATAAACAATCCAAATGTAAACATACTTCTATACAGCACTTTCAACCTGTTCAGAGTAACAGGCAGCCTTACTGCTTCAAGATTAATATCAAATATTGATTTCAGTCAGCATGTTGTTTATTTGTTTTATCTGTCATTCCCCCCGTCATTTTTATAGTTGAAAACCTCAAATCAAATTTCACATTAAATCTTTCTGCTAATGGTGTTGCCAATTCCTATATATCACAGTTGCGATGTAGGAATAAAAAGTCATTGATAAATAAGCCTTATGTTAATATGTGACTTGAATTTAGCCTATGACATCGTTATTTGAGCGCTTTGGACGAGTTTAGACATGTTGGAGGCAAACATGGGCAGAGACACGGGCGTGTCTCAGGGTGTGTTGTGAACACGGGCAGATACACGGGTGTGTTGTTGGCCGTGTTGGAATCTGCCGTTTTGTCCAGAATTGAACACGGGTCGAAACACGGCCGTGTTGGAGGCCGTGTAGCGCACAAAATTGACGTTTTAACATATAATTGGTGGCCAAGTCAAGGAAATCCTACCCTAATAGGATTGGACTCTTATTTAGGAATTAAACTCCTATTTGGAATTTAAATTCTTATCACCTATTTTGAAGAGGTTCCTATATTGAAGAGAATCCTTGATTAAGTTGGATTTTGGGTTTTATATCCTCTATAAATAGGGCTACATGTATATGTATTA
>CATIWO010067172.1:0-17498 GCA_949673435.1 Macaranga tanarius | reverse complement strand
TGGGGATTTTTATTGGATTTTGGTTGATGATAGTAGTAGTAGCTAGGGATTTGAGATTGATTTGTGTTTGTGATAATTTGTAGGTAGTCGAAGGGAAGATGATTGGACATGTCCAAGTTGTGGAAATGTCAATTTTTCATTTAGAACTACTTGCAATATGCGTAATTGTACCCAACCTAGGCCTGCTGATCATAACTCGGTAAGCCTTCGGATTTTTTTTTTTTTTTTTTTTTTCCCGGATGCATGTTGTTTTTATTTTCTTCTGCTGGAAATTTATTTGGATTAAGATTGGATGCGTGTAAGATTCTAACATGTGTATCACATGATTTGAAATTAAGCTTAAGTAGCTGGTGTGAAAGTGTGTGCTTGCGTATGATCTTGAGTGCTGGGTTAATCCGTTCATAGCATCTTTGTTTAGATTCCAGCTAATTGTATTGTTTCAAGATCTGTGCTGTATGCCGTCATTGTCATTTTTTTTTTGTTTTCTTGACTTGTTTTATTTTTAGACTCTAAATTATGAATTTCTTTTCTCCTTCCAGAAATCAGCTGCGAAGCCGGTGCAACCTCCACAGAATTACTCATCTGCAGCTCCTTATGTAGGTTCTGGTCCACCCTCTTCAATGTATATGGGTGTGCCACCATATGGATCATCCCTTTTCAATGGATCTTCTATTCCTCCATATGATGTTCCATTTTCTGGGGGTTCAGCATATCATTATAATTATGGTAGCCGCCTTTCTGCTGGCAGTCCTTATAGGCCACTACATATGTCTGGACCACCTCCATATTCTGGTGGGTCTATGATGGGAAATGGTATGCTTCTAGATCTTGCCTCCTTTCATTTTTGGATTGTATTTAGTTTACTTTCTCTTAATTTAAAGTTTTATCATCTCTCTGCCAGTTGCTTCATGTCTCATTATTTTTTCTCTTTTATTAATTCTTTTTACATCTCTGTGTTGTGTGCCCTATTGCTTGGTTGTTATTTTTACTATTTTATAGGTAAAAAACTGTCTTACGTTTCTAGCAACTTTAATCATTTATTTTTTAAAAAATTTGCTTTATACTTTGAGAACTTTAAGTGATTTTCGTTTGTTTCTCTCAGGTGGGATGTATGGTATGCCCCCCTTGATGGACCGGTATGGTTTGGCTATGCCAATGGGAGGCCCTCCTGCTATGGTATGTTAAGTAATTCTTCAGAATTGGCATTTGGAACTTATATAAAACAAATTTGGTTTAGCACCGCTCTTTTGAAAGAATTCTTATATTGATACCTATGGTGACTAATGGAATCTGACTATGTGTGTGAGAAACAGAAAATATTTCTTTTTAACAGTATTATCTTTGCTAGTCGTTCAATGTTTTTTCAAGAGAAAATTTGAAAGAATAATTATAAGGTTTCCCATCTCTATAAAATAATTTTTTAGATTTTTACTTCTGGCCTCATCTTGAATATGAGGTTGAATTCTTAAGTGTGGTATTGTTTTGCTTAGGGGCCAAGGCCAGGTTTTTTCCCAGATGACAACTCTTTAAAAAAGGGTGCAGGTACACGATTTCAGTATAGTTTGGAAAATTGAATACTTCGGAACTTCCTTTTTTCTTTGAGCTTGTTATTGTTTCTCATCATGTACATGTGCAGATGCTACACGTGATAATGATTGGACATGCCCAAAATGTGGCAATATTAACTTCTCTTTCAGAACTGTTTGTAACATGAGGAAATGCAATACACCAAAGCCGGGATCCCAGGTTTGTTTGCTCCTATTCTTATATACTAGAATAAATTCAAGAAATATCATTTTTTCTTATGTTTTTCTTCATTAACCCTTCTTATTATAATTCTACTGTTTGTGACACATGTTTAGAAAATTATTTTGCTCCTTTGGTATGAGAATGTTTTTGTTTTAGTTTGTTTAGTGATAGTAGATTAATAATTTGTATGATTTCTGAAAATTTTCTCTTGCAATTGCAGGCTGCTAAATCTGAGAAAAATTCCAGTAAGTCTTCCAAAATTTATAGTTATAATGATCGTTTTATTCTGAATTTGAAACTAACTTCCTTCTTGCTCTTCAGAACAAAAGATGCCAGACGGAAGCTGGAAATGCGAGAAGTGTAACAACATAAATTATCCATTCAGGACCAAGTGCAATAGACAGAATTGTGGGGCTGAGAAACCGGATGAGGCAAAGAAATCCCCTTCACCAGTGGCAGATGAGAATGATCAGGTTTGTTATGTGATTGATCTTGTTTGTATTTTTGTTGGTTGCTTGAAACTATTGTCTTCTTCAGCTACATATGTACTTTTCACAAACTCAATGAACATTACTAATAAGGCCAAATCTTCCCCCTTCTTTATCATTTGTACCTCTTACTCTCCATCTCATCTTTACTATTCTGTAGATGTTGCTTTATACATTGTTAATTGTCAGTTATAATTTTCACCTTGCAACAATTGATTTGCAATTGTCTACTGTTCCAGTGAGTACTAGGACATGTTTGAGGTTTGAGAAGGTCCAGGGTTGTCGTCCAGCATTGCTCAATATGGGGTGTCTGAAAGTCAGTCTTGTCGTCCTCATGTTGCTGCGGTTGTCAAGTTACTCTACCTTCTCATGATGTCTGTCAAGTTGTTGTATTACTTGCTATGATATTATTGGTCTTTATGAATCCTTAATGCATCTTGTGTCTGTCAGTTTGATCTGGCAAAGATTCAACAGGTTGGTTCTGGTTTCCTATTAGTTAGGCTTTTGTAATCTTTGGCATCAACTCATATATTCTAGTGCGAATGTTACCATGAACTTAGAATGCTGCAGGAAGCATGTTTCTTGTTCATTTGATTGTGTTTTGTCTCTATGCTATTGCTATACTGTTTCTAGAGATCCTTCTTTAGGGTCAAATGGGCTTCCAGGTTCAGAACCTAATTAGGTCTGTACAGTGTGTAATAGCAAACGAGTCTTTGTGGGTCTGTAGTTTGAATCTCTGCAGTGATTATTTTGCTTCAATCATATCCAGTACCTGTGATATGATCTTGCAACTTTGGAAATTAGAGCTCACGGTGGTCTAGACTGTCAAAAATACTCATCTCCGAGTTGCATAGTTTGGGGAGGTTTGAGTTCGTGACGGTCATGTTCATGTCTCAACTAATGAGCTCTGTCAGCTTCTTTTAAGGTTCATGGAAGAAATAATTTTAAACACTTATATTCTCATGAATTAGCCTATGAATTTGGGCATTCATTTTTGGCTCACAGCAAACGATTTATTTTCTTCGATTTTATGCCTTCAATCTGATGAGGTGGTTTAAGCACGGTTTCACTCATATTTTATGTGAAACTACCCAATCAAGGTAGGACTGTATTCCTATGGTTCCATAATAGATTCATTTAAGTTGGAAACCGTCATGGCATCATGTAGGGTGGGATTGCTCTATAAGAAACCAGAAGGATTTTGGGTCAGATTGCAGTAGTATTGTTTTTGTGAATTTACAGCATGCAATATAACAAAGTTGAAATCTTTTAAATCCAAATTGAAGGTGAACCAAAGACCCAGGAAGATCAAATCTTTTGTTCTAACATCAGAGATTAATTGTGTTTTTATCTTTTAATTATGAATGAACTTTTAGTTTTACATATATAAATAATGCAATGAACTTTACGCAAACCTGGTAATTGATATTCTTTAGTTTAAGCACTCGTGAAGCATCTGCACCAGTAAGACCTCTTACCAACTTGTTGCAATTTCTCGGCATTTACAGAAAATGCTTCATTAGGTACATCTCCAAAGTGGATTTGCTTCTGCATCTTATTACTATAGCAGATTCGCAAAATATTTGAGTTGCTCTGACATTGTTTAAAGGTTAACGTGAATTGAAGGAAAAAAAAAATTTCAATGTGAATTATAAATGAGCTCAACCATTACGACTTTACGAGTCCTATAAGTCTGAAGTTAAATTTTTTTTTAAAAAAAAAAAAAATCGACGTAAATAATTTCTCCAATTTTTTAAGCTAATTTTGGTAACCTCACAAACAAGTTAATAATTGATTTTTTTCCCTCATATTATAAGGGGAAAAAATGAGAGAGCATGGATAGTTAATTTGTGAGATCCTAGTTGCTTCTTTTCTTTTGTTTTTTTGTTTAAGATTTTTGCATTTAATGTCAGAATCCACTTTGATTATAAATTTTTAAGATCCTGGAATTTGATTGATCGAGAATAATTTGAATATGGTAAGAAAATATTCATATTCTCAACAACTCCTAAACTTGTATTTATACATATGTAGAAGCCACCAAATCATTCAGATTTCAGAGTCACCTCATTCTATTCATAACAATGTCTCCTCTCTCTCAAACACACACCTTGCCTACTCATTTTTCTCTATAATTAGATGCTTTTATCCTACTCTGATACCTGTGTGGCTTCGGGGTTTACAAGTAAACATTTGATGTGCAAAAATCAACTCATTTAACTCTATAGTCGCAAGGGACAGCTACTAAATAAAAGAAGAAGGTAAAGGGGTTGTGCCTGGTTCCCTGTATGCCACAAGCACACTCCAATCTCTTCCTTTGATTGGCTCTGCCGGTGGCATGCACGGAGCCAAGCATACCCTCCCTCCCCTATTTCTCTCTTTTGCATGTCTACAACATATTTTCAGCATGCTTCTTTTATGCATGTGATTGTTGCTATTCTGTTTTTAAAATTTTAAAACTAAACTCAGGTGTTGATAGATAAAGTGAGGTCAATATAGGATAGACTGTGAAAACACTAAAAAAAATCAAGCCTTACTAATGTTAAATTTATCAAATTTTTTATTGAGAACCTCTCATTGGCTTATATTAATTAACCTCATAAATTAATTTATGATGCTAATGATCCACCAAATATGACATGTTTCCAAAGAAAAAAATGCAAACTATAACAATACACACTTTCAAACAAATTGTCATAAATTTTTTAAATTGAAGAGTTACAGTTATTATATAGAACAATCAAATCAATAACTGGTGCAAGAGAAGTCCTAGCTGTGATGTTTGCTGCATAGTCATTACAGTCAGTCAGTGATAATGCACAAATTAAGAAAAATCTAAATTAAAATTAAAAAAAAAAAGTTAAAACTTCTACATAAAAAATTAACAATTGTTGGAATTAATTAACAAGGGTTATTCTCACTTAACTGACACTTTGAGGGCGAATCGTAGTATATGCAGTGTTATTAGAAGTATTTGAACTGAGATTAATTAAAGGCCAATAAATTCTTTAACACCGATTACTTAGATAGAAAAAAATAGAAGTATTTATGTAGAAGAATCAATCAATAGCTCGTACAAGAGAATTCCTAGCCATGACTTTTGCTGCACGGTGATAAGGTACAAATTGAACAAAATAAAAATCAAATTAAAAGTTCAAAACTTCTATTGCTTGACCTAAACTTTTGAACTTCTTGTATTGTATATAATATATGAAAGAAGCCAAGCCAGACCAAGGCCAATAATACATTAGTGGTTTCTTTTTTCCCTTACAGGCTAAACATATTGAGGTTGAACAAAATTTGTGATGTGACATCACTATTCAATAAGTTTCCAACCCCAAACCCACTCAAAATTTTTGCCAAGTGCCAACCATCCTAAACACTGTTTGGGGCATGTTCATTTCTCAGCTCCATTAACTTCTCTTTTACCAAACCTTCTTGGTCTATTCCTTGACTTTGAACATCTCATTATTTCCAAATGACTTTGATCCATGAGGAGATAAATAATACTCTAAACTTGCTTTAGTTTAGTAAAATATTACTAAACAAGTTGAATGTTCACTTTATAATGATTTTTAAATATATATATATATGTTAACTTTTACTTCATAATTCAATTAAATAATTAGAGTTCAAATTTGAGATAAACAACTCTTTAATGCAACTACGCGTGCACTAAATATTGTTGAATATATTTGGAGATTAGACATAAAAATGATAAAGCTCTAAAAATAAGATCCTTTTGCATTATTTTATGTAAAAGATTTTTTTTGGAACCTTTTTTGAAGACTCAAATCTTCTGATAACAATTTTAGTTTCATGTATGCTATGAAAAGTCAAAGTGCTATCATACAATTTTAGCATCTTTAAGGTCAATTGAGAAACAAAGAGTTGATATGCAATGACTAATGAGCATCCATTGGTAGTAAAAACCCAGAAAATTAATAGTTTCGATCAGTATTGATTTCAGAAGTTGCTACAAAACACTTTCTAGACCAGTATTTGCTCTGGTCCTAACCATAAGCATAAAAGTTAGTTATAAACTTGAAATAATATTAATTCTCAACAATATAACAGATCAGCTTGGAACTTTGTATCACCATGATTTGAAATCGGAAGCTCCTGCAGAAAACAGCAAACACTAATCAGCACATTACAGCATCTAAGTGCCTTCTGCAGGAGTAAAATTACTCATATTTCAAATTATTTACCAGAATCAAACAATTTTGGAAAAATAAATATAACTAGGGTCACATAATTTTCAGCAAGCAATTTATGCTTATTTCATTATTGCAGGACCCTTGATGCGTAGCAAGCAAGCATCAATCACTACATTAATATTGCGAAGCATGAACACGATAAAATAAAATCCAAGTATTTGTCTAGACTAGAAGGTCAATGCATTGCAGACCTGCTTTGGCAAGCGAATATGGAAATGTTTATTGAATTTCCAGCAGTCAGTTCAACTGATTAGAATAGAAGTCATTATCATATGGGGCCCTTAACAGCTGGAACTCTTGAAAGTAACTGCTGCTATCATTTTGTGAAGGCAAGGTATGCACTCGAGAATTCGTAGACTGGTGTTCAGTAGTCCTCCAGTAATCTGGTGAGGCAAGTGCCAAGCCTTGGGGAATGGCATGCAGCACAGACTCGGGCATGCTTGTACGACTCGTTTGCGCAGACTGCTCATGTGAAATAGATTTCGGCTCACATGAGCCCCAAGAATTAGTTGACAGAAGAGAGAGAGCACGATGAAGATCCTGTGTCGCATCCACATTGGTTGAGATAATTGATTCTTCTAAACCTGCAAAATCCAGTTGTCCAGTAATTCTGTGCATCAATTTAGAAAGACAAGCATCACTAGAGACAAAAAGAAACAAGCATCACTAGAGACAAAAAGAAACAAGCTTTGTACAAAAATGCCTCTCTATGCATTACTATTGACATCATCCACTCTCTCCCTCAAAGATGATTTTAGTAACCATCTATACATTCTTAAGGTTCTTCTGTAGCCATTAGAATCCTCGATCTGTGTCGTAACCATGCTATAGTCTAAAACACACAAATGTATGTTAACTCTCTAATCAACAAAAATCAACGCCATAACCCAACACCATTCGCCTTTTCCACATATATGTCTGCTTTCTAGAAACCACCAGAACCATGTCTTGAGCACAGAACAACATAATTTCACAAATCTGTGGGGAAAATTAGCACATATATGTTTGTATCTGTCAAACTCTATTACACTATAGACTAGATCAAGATTGGTCCAAACCGGCGTGAATTGAAAAAGAAAAATTATTACAGAATTGATTTAGTACACCGATTGTCTGCATCATCTTCTTTGCCAGGATACCGCAGATGATATTCACTTTGTTTCTTGTAGCTTCTACATCAATCTATTTCAATATCCCTGAGGTCAGATGTTAATCCTATCGGATGATCCACTTAGATTTTCTCTCTATCATATCATTCCCATAACGGATTTTGTTAAAAATTTCATTAAGCACTCACATAACAAGGTCTTGTCTTATGACCACATCATCAAAAGTTCGAAATTAAATAATTTGATCATAAAGTTCATTCTAGTAAAGAGTATAACGAACCTTGGTTGAGAACCTCAGATGTGGGGCCCTTGGTCTTGGGTTGCATTAAGCTCTTGGAATCACGACGATGCATGGGAATGGAAGTTGTCAGCTCATTGCCATGCAAATGCAGCTGTCTATCAAAACCTCCTACTTTTGCAGGCTTCGGTATATACTCTTTAGTTATTGTGAACTTGGAGCTGGTGCCTTCCCATGCCAAATTTGCATTAGCCCTGGCATGCACAAGTGGAGCCCTGTTCCAGACAAGACCCATCTGTGACCTGTCATCTGCACAGGCACGCACAGACAAAGTCAGGTTGTAGGAATGTTTGTATTGCTTTACGATCTCTTAAGTTGGATACAAGGGTATGGGGCTATACCAATGTTATCTTGCATATTGTTGTCATACATACATGTATTGAAGATGAGAGGCAACCAAAATATGCCAGTGTCTGCATTATGCATGGCATTTCTCATCGATGTATAATATATTTGCAAGCTGCAACTAGTGACATTAACTAGCTAATAGCAATTCTATTTGGACTTAAATTATCTTATCATTTTCAACTTGGCACAGGATGTCTGTCTCTTGGTTAAGGCAGAGGGATACATCTTAACATACAGTACATGGAGCTGCATTTCAAATTGCAAAACTTACTAAAAGAAAATATCAATGCTATAGCATGTCCTACGTATGAGATAAGAGAGATATCAAATCTGAGTTCAAAACCAGTACCATATAATGATGCTGACAGTCTAGCAGGATTCAATTGGATCGTCTCAGGCTGTGGTTTCCGACGCCTTGCGTTGTGATCAGAGAGACGCCTGCGGCAGCTTCGCTTCTTTTCATCAAACTCTGACAGACCATGGAACCTTTGACACCCAGAACCGAGAAGTTATTGTTATCAATAGGATCTAAAGAAATATTAACACGAGAAAATGATATATTTCACACCTAACACAAGTTAACCAATAATCAATTCACATAATGAGCAGTAAAATGGATAACAGCAGTTCCCATTGTCTGCAAACGTACAAAATTGTCAATTTCATTAGAAGCATTACCTGCTACACTGCTGGCAAAACCTGCGTTCCAAACCAGCTACAATGACCTTTGGGCACTTTGAATGACTTTCACAAACTCTATGTTTACGGTGATAATCTTTAGCTAATGAGAGGTCAAGATTACATCCCTCTACCTGACAGCGTGGGGCAGGTGAAGCCTGATTACTGGACTTAGGTCTCTTTGGAGGAGAAACAGAGGACCCAGGAATCACAGAAAGTGAAGAAGTCTTAGCATTGCTCCCTGCACAAACATCTTCAAAGTATGTCCGTTTACCAAGCTTTAAACCCAGCAAAGGCTCACCAGAGCCAACTGAAGCCTCAAGAGTAGTAGAAGTACCAGTTGGCTTGGCTGTGAATACTTTCTCATTACTGGAATCTTCTGGAATGGCTTCAGATGTCTCCACAGTAAAATTGGATGTTTTCACTTCCCCAATTGAGGAAGAATTTATTGAAGCTGACTTTGAGCTCTTTGATAAAGAAGCAAGTCCCAACTCAGAAGCAGAACCACCACTGCCGCTGCCGCTGCCACTTCCACTCCCAGATGAATATAAAGACCCAGAATCAATTCCTTTCTCGCCATCAATCTCCCATCCTGTCCCTCTCAATTTCTTTGGATTTTCAGTTGATGAATTAAACATTATTAGGTTCTCCCAGTCCCACTGCATGGGAGGTTTCGTATTCCACTCCATCAATGAAAGGGAACTCATAGAATAACTTCAAAGATTACCCTAAATTTTATATAAACACAACCAGATTGGAGATCCTGCAATTAGACAAAAATTGATTACTCAGAAATATTTTAGACAAGTACAAACGTATTGCAAACACCATAAACTTGAAAACAAAAAACCCAGAAAAGAGTTGACCTTGAGATTTCACTGAATCCATGGGTTGGCCATTTCTGTTTGACTAAAATCTGCAGAACCAATCTTCAGTTCCCCAAAAGAATAAAATCCGATCTGCTAGTTCCTGATGTTGCATAAACACCTCAAAAGATTCACCAAACTCTACTGCTTCAAAGAACTCAAAGCACAGCACCAAACAAAAACTAACTAAATAAAAGGAGCATCTTTTTTAAAGAAACTCGCTTTTTCCAAATTTTCTTTACTTGACATACACACGAATAAAATAAAAAGAGATTTGAATCCAAGAAAATTGTGTGATGCTGTGAACTTGCAGTTTTCTCCACAACCTCAAGATATGGATGATGCAAAAGCTTCTGTTTTTTTCATAACTTGGCTACCTAACCAACAAACAAACAAACAAATAAGAGAAATAAAAGAAAAGCAAATCCACACCTTTAATCCAAAGTTAAAGTGTTTCCCAATTGCCTGCAGCACTACTAAAAGTCGCAGCTGCAGTCAATTTGTTGCAATAATTTATCTTTTTAACCGTTATTTACTCTCTTCAATGATGTATAACTAGCAAGAACTAACTGTAACTATAGCAAGTGTATATTATATTTCATCTTTTACCATTAGAGTTAGATATGTAGATTGGTCGAATTGAACCATTCGTACAGAATGACAAAGCCTTCAAATGCAATAATTCACATTGAATTTTGCTTGGGCTAAATCAGAGAATGTAGGCCCTTCAATAACACCCGCATTCATTCTTTCAATTCATCAATAAACAAATCTAAGTTTTTTTACAAAAAACCAACCAACCCAAGTATATATCTCAATTATTAATCACTTTCCCCAACAACCATGTTGTAAACTTGATAAAATTTACAAAAAAAAAAAAAAAGCCAATCAAAAAAATTGAAGAAATCCATCTATCAATACAAACCCAGTTCTTATCTCACCAATTTTTACCATGTACTACAAATAACACACATAACAAACAAACTATAGTTTGTAGCTATCTAAAAAAACTTAGGTCCCCTACCATTTATGATTTTCTGCAAGAAGAAAGGTCAATTTTTTCTTCTTTTTTTTTTTTTGTTTTTGTTTTTGCATGCAATAAAACGATACAGTTTTCTTTCTTCCCTTGTTGTCATTTTTGTACCCATCTCACTTTCCCGAGGAATTTTTAAAAGCAAAAAAAAAAAGAAAGCATCTTTTGAAAAGTCCATGTAGAGGAGGGGGGAAGAGGAGAGAAGCAGAGCACTTCCTTTTTTTTTTTTTTCCTCTAAAAAAAAAACTATTTTCTTATTATTGAACAATTTTTCTTTTTTTCACGAGAAAATGATGTTTCAATCTCAGCCGCAAAAACCCAATACGCCTCACCCAATTTAGCAAGCATGCAAGCAAGAAGCAACCAAAAACAATATGTATTGATGGAAAAGAGTCCTTTTAAAGAAAAAAAAAAAAAAAACCACTAGCTTTTGACTTCATTATTGCCTTTCGCCATTTGTCACTCTATGAAGAACCTAGCTAACTACTGAACAGTTAAAAAAAAAAAAAACTTACCAATTGAAAACAAGAACAGAGAAGGAGATTTGGTATGGTGAAACAGATGATGCAAGGAAAAAAAAAAAGAATCTTTTTATATCAAAGAAAAGCTAAGAGATTTATGGGTTATTTATATTTATAGTAGTATTTATATAAAAGAAAAAAAAAAAAGGGAAAGAGGAGTGGGTGCGTGGGGTGGGAGGGTACTGCTTCTACTGCTACACAATAAACAGTGGGGTCTTTTATTTCTTTGGTTTTGGACGGTTTAAAAAAGGGCTGGATCTGCACTTCTCTGCTCTGTTTTTTTTTTTTTTTTTTTTTTTGTCAGAAAGAATGCAACAAGAGAAAAGAGAAGGCACAGCACAGTTGTGAAGAGGACTGTTTTGTTTTCTGCGCCTGTGTTTGTGGGTTGAGTGAGCTGGAACTGAGTTTATTCGAGTTAACTCAGCTTCTTCTTCTTCCAAGTTGACTGCATTTCTTGGTCAACACACTAATTTTCTTTTTTTTTTTTTAATAAATTTGTAGGGAAAATAATTTTTTTAAAAAAAAAGAAATTGTAAATATCAATGAAAAATAAAGGTTAACCAAAAAAAAGAAAAAAAAATTTTAAAGCATAGTTTGTTGACCTGAATTTTGGTTTATGTATTATAATAAATAAAACATTCAAATTTACTTATTTTATGTCCTGGGTTTTTTTAAATACTCTCTGTACCTAGTACCACCATAAAGGTGATAAAAATTTTCTAACAACTATCAACTCTGTAACTCGAATTTAAGATTTAAATTTAATAGAGAACAACTCATATTAATTTATTCTAACAGTTGTTGGTATGTCCTTTGTATTTAATACTCGTAAATAAATAATTTTTTTATTTAATACTTTAATATTCAATGCTTTTATATATGATACTTATAAAAGATACTATTCTAATATTCTAAAAATCAAGTTAGGTGTAAAATTCTCCTCCCATTTATTTTTATCATACATAAAACTCAAATCAAATGTAAAATTTTTATAAATATTTATTTTTTCTATATAAAAGTTTCAATTTCGATACATTAAATAGGGAATTTAAAATATTTATCACTTACACCAACAATTATTGATAAAATAAAAATTTATTTAATTTAAAAAATAGTTATTTTCTATTAATTGTGATATTATTTATTTTTTTTAATTTAAAAGTTAAAAGTTTATTATATATAAAAAAAAGTGAATTAATTGTATCGAACAAAATAAGTAACTTGATTGAATTTTATATTAGTTTATTGTATTTATAAATAAACTTATAAAATAATTAAAAAGATCAAATTGTTATAGTACTTTCCTTAACACACAAACCTACTTGATAACATACGAGTATTTATATTCTTATTTTAGGCAACAATTTGCTACAAAAAAGTTGGACTGGCTGACATTATGATAGCACCAACGAGTAGGTTTAATTGTTGGGAGTTAATTATACCTTATAAAATAAATAAAATCAACCTAAGAGGATATCGAACTTAATAAACAATAATAAAAAAAAAAAACTACATTTTTTCATTTTTTAGGGGAAAAGTTATTTTTTTTTAAACATTTTTTAGATGCCAAGAAAATGAGCATTGGGCAAGCAAATGTGGGTCGTGACACTTTTAAACATATGTTATACACTTCTAAAATTGATAGAAAATTAATTAATTAATTAATTAAGTGTAAATCCAACTTGGTCATATTGAAACTATCAATCCTATGTGGATTGATGTTGGCACCTTCTTAAATTATTCAAATGCACAAGGTAATGTGTTTCAATCTTTTACTTTTTTTCTTGATTTTATTAAATGTGATTTAACTAATTAACATGGCATATGCTTGACAAATCAAGATACTTTGAAAACAATTTAGATATAATTAATAATTATCTATATAATTGTCAGTTGAAGTAAAAAATGACAATGATATATGACAAATTTTATTTTTGTCTTTTATTGAAATTGATTTTATATAATCACAAAAATATAATTTTATTACCAACTAGTTGTTGATTTTTTTTATAAAAAATTAGAAGCATAATGTCGGTGTTCATAAAAACTTTATAAATTGTGAAATAATTATTTATCACTTGCAAATATGCATATTGCAAAAAAAAAAAAAAAAAAAAAAAAAGTTAATCTATCACCAATGAAAAAGATTGTACAACCAAGAGAAAAAAGCCATAGAAAGGGACAAATTGTGGATAGGAAAGAAACGATGAGAAAAGAGACAACTTATTTTGTTGGAAAAAGAAGAAATAACAAAAACCATTCTTGAAATGTAAATAATTAGGGCTCAAAATATTATATAATTTTATTTAATTATCACATGCACTCTTTTATATGATATTAAGATTATATGATTTATTTATATATTAATTATTATAATCCAAATTTTATATATATGATTATAAAGGAGAATTCAAACATCATAGTCCATAGATACTGATTTCATTAGGACACATGATTGTTGACACAATGAAAACAAGGCCAAGGATTGTACTTGAGCTTATTGCGTAGTCAATTTTTTTTTTTAATGTTACATTTACTTGCATCATAGACTTTATTTAAAAAAATAATAAATTTTAGGCTTTGATGAATAGGTCATTGGACCACAATGCGGAAGCCCATTACCTAAATGTCAATATCTCTATTGCTTGGCACATTTTGAACCTTAGTTTTGTGGACCCTTTACAACACATTGAAGAAAGAGATTGTCCCTATCTTTAATTTTTATTTTTTGATTATCAATCCAAAATTTGACAGAAAGACATTACCTTTACACAAGTAGCTACTTCATATCTAAAATTCAAAGCAAAAAAAATCAATCATCAAAGATATAATTGTCTAGTCCAAGAGAGGAAAAAGAAAAGGGTTATTATGAATTTAAAAGAAGAAGAAGAAGAAGAAGAAGAAACCAATAAACATAATCATTAGACATTAATCCCTTCAACAAAGGAGTAATTAATTAAAGATGAGAAAAATATTAGCATCTCATTTGGACCATACGGTCTTGTCTTGGCCATTGCCATTGGGTTTCATCTTCTCAACCATCTTTTCTTTAAGTAGCCTTCTCATTATTTTTCCTGATGGTGATTTTGGTATGGTGTCCACAAATTGTATCACTCTCACTTTCTTATAATGGGCAACATTACTGGCCACATAGCTAATTATATCTTCTTCACTTTCTTTTGCTTCTTTATTTATCACTACACAAGCAGCTGGGATCTCTCCAGCTTCTTCATCTGGCAGCCTGCAATTCCATTAATCATATTATTAACTTTTTTCATTTTAGGTATTTTATTGCATTAGATAATATTGTGTATTAGTTTTTAGGTATTTTTAAGATAATTTTGCGCTTTAATATTACCATGCCACAAGGATATCAATAAATATTAGATGACACAAAATAAATACAATGCGACAATAATGCGGTACTTACGGCACGACAGCTGCATCTTCAACTGAAGGATGTGTGAGGAGGATAGCCTCTAGCTCTGCAGGTGCAACCTGTGGGCCAAAAATGTCGGTGTTACATAATCTAAGGAGAAGTTTGGTTAAAAAATAAATAATGGGTTAGTGAATTTGTTGAATCCCTGATTGTTAGTACCTGCTCCAAATAACTATGGCCTGAATATAATGTTTTTTTATCTATAGATAGCTAGCTAGTTTGAAGTAAAGATTCTTGGAATGACCAGATGGTACCTTCTTGTACCAACCTCAATTGAAATTCTGATAGTTGGACTGTAATTTTCAGGATAATTTTTCTTCTAGTTTCAGCTTCTGTAAATTATTCACTGGGAATTTTAGTGCTGAAAAAATTGAAGGAAAGCACTTTTTTTCCAAAAAAAAAAAAAATGCAACAAGATTTCTAAGATAAGGTTCAAAGAATGAGTAAAAGTTATAGTAGGAAAATTATAAGATTTATTATTCTGTGAGTACAAACAATGGGAGACAAAATCATTTCGATCATAGAGAAATAAAATTTATAGAAGTTATTATTGCTGACTCTAGTAGTACAAACAATTCGAGATAAAATCATTTGTATCCTAGACAAATAAATAATCTTTAGAGAGTTCAATAATTTAGACATAAAACAGTAAGAAATTGCCCAAAAGAAACCATGGAGTGAAGCAGTGTTTTTTTATTAATCTTACTTGAAAACCTTTGTACTTGATTAGTTCTTTGATTCGATCAACAATGAACATATCTCCATCATCATCTATGTAACCAATGTCACCAGTATGTAGCCAACCATCCTTGTCAATAGTCCTCGATGTCTCTTCCTTATTGTTGTAATAACCTGTGATTAAAAAAAAAAAATGAAATCCCTGTAAATCAAAGCTACTATAAAGGGGAAAAAATTTTCACTTGCTTAAATTAATGTCTTTGTATTTGTACCTATCATAACACATTGGCTTCTTACACAAATTTCACCAGGAGTGTTCTTGGGAAGAGATACACCTGTGTCAGGATCTATGAACTTAATTTCCAAATTTGGCAGGATGAATCCTACTGAGTTCTTTTTAGCAATGCCATGTCCTTTTTCAAGATCTCCATGAGTGAGTGTTATGCAGCTGTGCTCAGTCAGTCCATAAGCCTGGTAAAAACAAGCATGTTATCAGTAACATGTTAGTTCTATATCAAGTTGGCTCAGGACATTCAGGTTATGATTTACCTCCTGGACTTGGACTCCAGGGAACTTGTTTTCAAAGGCTGTGAGCAGCTCAGGAGCAAGAGGAGCTGCTGCTGTCATAATGGCTCTGAGTTTGAGCTTGGTGAGATCAAATTCTTCTACTATAGGGTTCTTAACCAAAGCCAAAATAATGGGTGGTACTATTGGTGCAAAGGTGACCTCTTGTGTTATGAGTGCATTCAGAAATGTCCTGAGTTCAAACCTATTCATCACCACCACTTTCCCTTTGTTCCTGAGTGTAGCAAAACATATCCCAGTGATACCATATATGTGAAAGAATGGAATTAGGCCTAATGTGGTAACCTGACCAATCATTTCAGGTCCAACACTGAAGAGACTTGAGCACAGGTTTGCTACCAGGTTTCTGTGACTCAGCATTACACCTTTTGATATTCCTGTTGTTCCTGACGAGAATGGAAGTGCGCATAAATCGTTCTGATGGATTTCCTCGTGAACAAATTTATTGGTTGCACGATCAGCTGCATTGAGCAGTTCTGTCCAATTCATTGCACTTTCATTGAATGTTTCGCCTAGTAGAATCACCGGGAGATCAAGACCCTTAACCTGAAAAACAGTAAAAAACTATAATTCAGTTTCAGTCAATAGAAAAAAATGCAGCCTTATTAGTATCAGAATAATGCTATTACCTTGCCATAGTGAGTATCATTTGTGACGATTAGCTTAGCATTGGCAGCTTCAACCTGCTTCTTAAGTTCGGATTCATGTCCTGCTGGATTAGCACCTGAAAAGACACCACCAGCAGCCATGATCCCCAGTACTACAATGCCATATTCAGCAATATTTGGCAGTACAACAATCACTACTTGTCCCTTCCTCAGGCCAACAGACCTTAAGGCCTTGGCAAATCTTCTACTTTCTCTAACCACTTCACCATAAGTATAGGACTTTCCTGTCACAGCCTCAACAAAAGCTACCTTATCTGCATATAATTCAGCATCCTGGAGTACAAAATCAGGTATTGTAACATTGTCCGGGACCGGAACAGCTGGAAACCTGCTTCGGAAAACATGTTTCTGATGTGGTGTATAGGGCATGGGAGTTCCCATGGTGGACATGTGAGATGGAAAAAGGGTAGGATTGGGGTGTGCTTTAAAAGAAGGTGGGATTGTAGAAATTCTATGATCATGTTTTTTGCATGAAATTGGAAAGTTATTAAGAGACAAGTAAAGGGGTGAGCTTGCCATGGATCTTGGTTGGTAAGAATTTGTTGAGTCATGTTAGAAAGGCAGCAATTAACCCACAGAGATCAGTCGACAATCTAGTTTGTTGTAACTACAGGATTCATTATCTTTGAACTCGAGAAAGATTCTTTTACAGGTGAACACAGGAAATAAAGTCCACAGAAAAACATTGTAAGAAATTTTCCGTCATCCAAGCAACTGGAGTTGCAAGAACAAGGATCTATATATGTTTATAGGATTGTTCATTTAAATTCTAAAGAAGCAACTTAATTAGAAGACAAATTCTTTTTTACACTTACAAT
>CATIWO010067083.1:0-12959 GCA_949673435.1 Macaranga tanarius | reverse complement strand
AATAATATTTTATGAATGTAAGATGAATGACTTAAAGGGGTATGGCTTACAAAGTTTAGTTCTTATATTTTATTTAAGTTATTTTAATAATTTTTAATATTAATATTTGTTATCATGCATTTTCTAATATTGATTCACTCAATGAGATCTGACTCCCCTCAACTAAAATTTTTCAGGACATATGGAGTCAAATTGATAGTTCCTTCTGCTTCGTTGGTTTCCTTCTTCTCCATCTATTTGTTGTAGGTCCTATCATTATTAGTATTATGTATTAGCACTCTAGACACCGTAGTAGTTGAATATTGTAGTAGTTAAATATTATGTTGTTATTCCTATAATTTGTATTATGTGAATTTATTTAATTATATCTTGTAGTATGATATTGTGATGATTTGATTGTGCTTTATTATTAGCTGATGTTTTTGATGTAGTAGTGGAGTTAAGTTATTCTTTGAAAGTGTTATTTGTTCATTTTAGGTTTTGAGTTTGCTCCATTTTTAGGAAAAACTCTACCGAATTTTTGTTAGAGTGTTATGTGTTAGAAGATATTGTTTTAAAAATTTCTTTAAAAGGCTAACTACAGGTTTTGGAAGCGTATAGCTTTCCCATTCCCTAGTGCCGGTCACGTACCTTTGGTTCGGGTCGTGATAAAGTTGGTATCAGAGCTATAGATTTATTTGCATCTCTTCTAATTAGTTATGTTTATTTTTTTTGTAACTACTGCGGTGATTAGGTTGAATATTATCATTTGTTATCATCGTTGCTTCTAGAATCAGCTCATGTGATAGGATTTTTTTTATATTTTGAATTTCCTATCCTTCATTCTTCTTCAGTATGAGACGAGCACGAACTGCTCCTACTGCAGAAGCAGCAAATAATGATAATGAGCAATCTTATCAGGATGAAGCTCCTAATCCACATCTTGCCCTGCCTGCTAGGAGGAGAGGTAGACCAAGAGCTGCAGTAGTTCAAAGGCAAGAGCAGCAGCCACAAGTGGACCAAGCTGCTCCAGAAGCAAATCCTGTAGTATTCACAGCTGGAATGGCAGGGATTAATCAAGGTTTAGTTGCACTTAATCAGGCCATGCCATTAGTTCAACAAATGCTTTAACAAAGAAATCAAGAAATGTCTGATGCTGATATTGCACTCCTATACTCTAGGGTTTGTAGAGTTTCTTTTGATGGCATAGGAGATGCATTAGACTTCATCAATACAATAGAGTCATGGACCAGGACAAGGCATATAGATTATCAGAGGATTTTGGTGGTTGAGCTATTAGTTCAAGCAGCGGCTCAGGATTGGTTTATGCAGTCCATACAGCCCTATATGAATACCATGTTTTGGCTAGAGTTTAAAGAATGATTCTTGAGATATTTTTGTCCACCTGCTTCGAGGGATGCCTATTGGTGGTAGCTTTTGCATATCGGTAGAGGAGAAAGATCTGTTGAGGATTACACTAGAGAATTCTATAGATTGTCATGTCATACAGAGGATATGATGGTAGATGAGCGTAGGGTGGTTGACTTATATATGACTGGTTTGGGACCAGCATATATGGGGATACGCACAACAGGCCATACCTTGGAGAGTGTTGTAGAGGGGGCTCGATTATTAGAGAGAAGGCACATAAGACAGGGTACCATACGAGACCCGTATAGTAGTGGGGGTAGCAGAACAGTTAGCATTCATGATATGCAGCAGCTGGTATTTCAAATAGGCAGTACAGATGTGCAACCTGGCAGTACATCCTAGTAGAGTTACTGAGGCCCTCATGGATATAAAGGAGGAAGACATAGCCGAAAGAGTAATAAATCCTTCAAGTTTAGTCTAGGAGCTAATAGCAGCAATAGTGGTCAAAGCTCTGGATATGGCAGTTCAGGCTCTAGGCCTAATACATATCCTAGTTGTGGATGAGTACATTAAGAGCCTTATCACCTACCATCTGGAGCATGTTTGAGATATGGCCAAGTTGGGCATTTTGGTAGATTATGCCCAAATTCTAGATATTAGCAAGCTTACTCCCAAGGTTCCTCGGCCACAATTACTCAGGCAGTGCAGCAGGTACCTTAGTTTCATGCACCAGTGTATCCTTAGCAGAGTAGTATATAATTTTTAGGCCAGCAGGGTCGTGGTTCAGGAGGTAGATCTGGTGGAAGATTTGGTGGTAGAGGATTTGTGCAACCATCTACATCTCAACAGGGAGGCCGAGGTTAGGCTAGTGTTTTTACTTTTATCCCATAAGATGCACAGGCTACTAATGCAGTTGTTGCAGGTACTCTCTTAGTATATTACCTCGATGCTAGAGTCTTATTTAATCCTGGTGCATCACATTCCTTTGTATCCCCTATTTTTGCTTCAAAGATGGGGTGGCAACCGTCAAGATTAACAGTTCCATTATCTGTGGTAACTCCACTTATTGATGAGTTAAAAACAGATATAATTTTTCCATCTTGCCTAGTGTTAGTGGAAGATCAAGAGTTAATGGCAGACTTAATACTTTTAGATATGATTGATTTTGATGTGATTTTGGGAATGGATTGGCTAGCCCAATATTATGCCACATTGGATTGTAGAAAGAAGGAAGCGATTTTTAAAATTCCAAATGATGAGGAATTTTGATTCAAAGGTGATAAAAGTTCAATACCTTAGACTTTTATCTCTGCAATTATTGCAAGAAGAATATTTAGAAAAGGATGCCAAGGGTATTTGGCAGTCATCAAGAATACATAAGGTAAAAAGAGTGCAATGAAGAATATATAAGTGGTATATGAATTTTTAAATGTTTTTCCTAAGGAGTTGCCAAGACTACCACCAGATAGAGAGAAAGAATTCTCTATAGATGTTGTGCTTGGTACAGATCCTATCTCTATGCCACCTTACAGGATGGCACCAATGGAATTGAACGAACTCAATGAGTAATTATAAAAGTTGCTAGATAAGGGTTTCATTAGACCCAGCACATCTCTGTAGAGTGTACCAGTATTATTTATGAAAAAGAAAGATGTAAGTCTTCGACTATAAATAGTTGAACAAAGTCACTATCAAGAATAAGTATCCTCTACCAAGGATTAATGACTTGTTTGATCAATTGTAAGGAGCTCAATGTTTTTCTAAGATTGATTTAAGTTTGGGGTATCATCAGTTGAGAATTAGAAATGAAGATATATCCAAAATGGCATTCCGGATAAAATATGGCCATTATGAGTTTTTGGTGATATCTTTTAAATTAACCAATGCCTTAGCAGCTTTCATGGACTTGATGAATCAGGTGTTTAGGCCATTCTTGGACTGATTAGTAATAGTATTCATTGATGATATCTTAGTATATTCTAAGAGTATGGATGAACATACTATACATTTAAGGATGGTGTTACAGACTTTAAGAGAGCATCGACTTTATGCCAAGTTCTCGAAGTGTGAATTTTGGTTAGATTAAGTAGCATTCTTAGGACACATGGTGTCCAAGGATGGTATTCAAGTGGACCCAAAGAAGATAGAATCCATTATAGAGTGGCCAATGCATGTTACAGAAGTAAGAAGTTTTATAGGTTTAGCTGGATATTATAGGAGATTTGTAAAAGATTTCTCTAGAATTACAGCACCTTTAATAAGGCTAACCTAGAAGAATGTTAAGTATGTCTGGATAGATAAATGCGAGGTGCATTTCCAACTACTAAAGGATGCTTTAACATCAACTCCAGTATTGACCTTACCCTTAGGAAATGAAGGTTATACGGTCTATTATGATGCTTCTCGAGTAGGCTTGGGATGTGTCTTGATGCAGAATGGTAGAGTAGTTGCTTATGCTTTACTTCAGTTAAAGAAGCACGAGCAAAATTACCCTACTCATGACTTGGAGATGGCGATAGTGGTGTTTGCACTTAAGATATGGAGACATTACTTGTATGGTGTCACTTGTGAGATATACACTGATCATAAGAGCCTAAAGTACATTTTTCAGCAAAGAGATTTAAACTTGAAGCAAAGAAGGTGGATGGAACTCCTAAAAGATTATAATTATTCTATTCTTTACCATCTAGGAAAAGCTAATTTAGTAGCAAACGCTTTGAACAGGAAGTCTACAGGAAGCCTTGCTCATATTAACTCGGAAAGGAGGCCAATCATTAAAGAGCTACATGAGTTAATTGAATAGGGATTGCAATGGAAGATAACTAGATCATGTTTGTTGGCCCAATTTAGAGTATGATCAATATACTTAGATAGAGTGAAGGCAGCTCAAAGAAGGGACTTAGAATTGCAAAGGATAATGTCAGAGGTCCAACAAGATTAATCAGGAGATTTTATGATTGATAATGATGGTGTATTGCATTTGGGCACTAGGTTGTATGTGCCAGATGTTGATGATCTAAGAAAGGAGCTTATGGAAGACGCATACTTTTCTGTATATAGTATCCATCCAGGTTCTACCAAAATGTACCATGATTTAAAAAGTACCTATTAGTGGAATGGGATGAAAAAAGACATTGCAAAGTTTATATCCAAGTGTCTTACATGCCAGCAGGTGAAGCTTAAGCATCAAAGACCATCTGGATTATTACAACCGCTCCTCATTCCTGAATGGAAATGGGATATGATTACAATGGATTTTGTTTCTGGATTGCCACGTGCCACTAGTGGTTATGATGCCATTTGGGTAATAGTGGGTAGATTGACTAAATCAGCTCACTTTTTGCCAATAAAGAAGATTTACACTACAGATAAGTTGGCTCGGTTATATATTAATCGAATTATTTATCTTCATGGCATGCCAGAAAGTATAGTGTCGGATAGAGGAGCTATTTTTACTTTAGTTTTCTAGCAAGAGTTACATAAAACGATGGGTATAAGACTTAATTTCAGCACGGCTTTCCATCCTCAAACAGATGGTCAATCAGAAAGGACTATTTAGATATTGGAGGATATACTAAGAATGTGTGTTATGGACTTTGGAGGGCAATGGGACTTACATTTTCCATTGATAGAGTTTGTTTACAATAACGGCTACCATGCTAGCATTGAAATGGCTCCATATGAGGCATTGTATAGTAAAAGGTCTAGATCTTCTCTATATTGGGAAGTTAGTGAAAGGTAGATAACAGGTTTAGAATTAGTACAGGTAACTTCAGAAAAGGTTCCTCTCATCCTACAAAGATTGAGGACAACTTTTAGCCAACAGAAAAGCTATATAGATCCTAAGAGAAAGGATGTGTCATTTTTTGTTGGAGATTTGGTATATCAAAAGGTGTCACCAATGAAAGGGGTGATGAGATTTGGTAAAAAGAGTAAGCTAGCACCGGGATACATTAGACCTTTTGAGATTCGGTCTAAAGTTGGCGAGGTGGCTTATAGATTAGTGTTGCCACCCAAGATGTCGAGGATCCATCCAGTATTTCATGTCTCTATATTGAGAAAATATATTTCTGATCCTTCTCATATTTTTCAACCTCAAGCGGTAGAGCTCAGTGAAGACTTGACATGTGAGGAATATCCTGCGGCTATAGTGGATCGTCAAGTTTGTCAGCTTCGTACAAAGGAAATTCCTATGGTAAAAGTGTTGCAGAGTAATCATACAGTGGAAGATTGCACTTGGGAGACCGAGGTAGATATGCAAAGTCGATACCCCTATTTATTTCAGTATTGATATGAAATTCGAGGACAAATTTTTCTTAAGGGGGGAAGAATGTAATAATTTGAAATTTTATTATAAATGATGTTGTTCATATTATATATTATATCATATCAGGTTGGGTATTAACTCATTTAATTGCTAGTAATTATGTATGGTTTTGAGAGTTAACCCATTTAATTGCTGGGATTTTTTGTAAGAATTAAAGAGGTAGGATTAAGCCAAATTTTTATCAATAGTGTGGGCACTAAAGTGGTTATTTTTCAACCTCCTTGTCTATATATAGATCAGATGCAGAATTTCAAAGGAGACCCTGATCTTCTCTGGCCTTTTTATTGTAGCACATGTCACCATTTTTCTCTCCGATCACAGGCCAAATGATGTCCGATCATTACGAAATTTGAACCACAACTCCTTCTTAATGACCTCTATGCATTAGTAGTTTTTATTTTGTTTAGAATGGCTAGATTTTTGCCTGTAAGCCTCTGAAAAATTTAGCCATCTACTTTCGGCATCGGATCTTCTTTTCCAATGACTGTTGATGACAACCACCACTACCAGCATACTCATCTTATCTCCAGGAGTCTTGTATTACCAAATTTGAGTCTGATTCGTGTGGTTTTAGTATTGATCGGAGTTTATTAGATACATTTCATTTTTCTCTTCGATCTATTATTTTGGCAGATGTTTGTTGAGTTTGAGACTATATTTGAGTTCTATGAATTGCTAGAATTATGTTGATATATTTGGGTGGAGTAAAATATGATTTCTGGTGAGAAAATTCGGCGAGTTCTAACCGAATTCCGATGAGGAATAGTGACCAGCCCAGAAAATTATGAATTTATTTTTAATAAATAGTATTAATCATATTAATTTTTATAACTGGAGCTAGGTCTAATTCCTTACTGATTATTAATTAAAAATCCCGGAAGTGTTTCGGTAGAAATTATACTATTTCTATTTAAATAGTCTCAAATCATCAAAATTAATCTTTTTAGCCTTAAATGTCATTTTAAGGTGTTTTTAATTCAGTTTTAATAATTCATTAATTTTAATAATTTTTCCAAAATTTTTAGAAATTATTATGAATTTATTTGGTATTTATGTAAGCATATTTCTTTAAAATAAATATGTGTTATTCTAGAGAGTTCGGGAGCTAGAGTTACGAATCCCAGGCAGGTAAAAACACGTCAGCCTACACACTCTACCTGTGAGTTAATATTAAAAAATGTCTGTTGTAATTTTATACATAATATCTTTAATTAAATTTGAGATGAAATACGATTTATGATATAAATGCTTATATATTATTTATGATAATGAAATTATTATTATTATGGAAATTTTGGATAGCATACATGATTTTAGATGAAGCATCAAGATTTAATTATCTAATTTATTTTATTCTTCATATAAAATATTTTGGCTCGGTGGAGTTTATCTCTCGGGCATGATTATGAGTGTTTTGACTCGGTGGAGTTTGTCTCTCGCATGATTATGAGTGTTTTGACTCGGTGGAGTTTGTCTCTCAGGCATGATTATGAGTATTTTGGCTCGGTGGAGTTTGTCTCCTGAGCATAATTATGAGTATTTTGGCTCGGTAGAGTTTGTCTCAAGGGCATGATTATGAGTGTTTTAGCTCGGTGGAGTTTGTCTCTCGGGCATGACTATGAGTATTTTGGCTCGGTGCAGTTTGTCTCTCGGGCATGATTATAAGTATTTTGGCTCGGTGGAGTTTGTCTCTCGGGTATGATTATGAGTATTTTGGCTCGGTGGAGTTTGTCTCTCGAGCATCAGTATTGGAATAAGTGACTTGACTGCGGCTATAAATCGGTTGAGCATGATCTCTCGGGACAGCAGTCCTTTAGATTTAAAATAGCTAGAAAGCTAATAGATTTGAGGTGTAGGGTTCAACTATTGTTTTCCACTAGGAATACTTTATATATATATATATATATATAGTAAATAATATTTTATGAATGTAAGATAAATGACTTAAAGAGGTATGGTTTACAAAGTTTAGTTCCTATATTTTATTTAAGCTATTTTAATAATTTTTAATATTAATATTTGTTATCATGCATTTTCTAATATTGATTTACTCAGTGAGGTCTGACTCCCCTTAACTAATTTTTTCAGGACCTCCAGAGTCAGATTGATAGTTCCTTTTGCTTCGCTGGTTTCCTTCTTCTCTGTCTGTTTGGTGTAGGTCCTATCATTATTAGTATTATCTATTAGCACTCTAGATACCATAGTATTTGAATATTGTAGTAGTTAAATATTATGTTGTTATTCCTATAATTTGTATTATATGGATTTATTTAATTATATCTTGTAGTATAATATTGTGATGATTTGATTGTACTTTATTTTTGGCTGATGTTCTTTATATAGTAGTGGAGTTGAGTTGTTCTTTGGAAGTGTTATTTGTTCATTGCAGGTTTTGAGTTTGCTCCATTTTTAGGGAAAACTCTGCCGAATTTTTGTTAGAATGTTATGTGTTAGAGGATATTATTTTTTTTTTAAAAAAATTTCTTTGAAAGGCTTACTACGGGTTTTGGAAACGTATAGCTTTCCCATTCCCTAGTACCGGTCACATGCCTTGAGTTCGGATCGTGACATTTTTACTAAATATTTTTATGAAAGTATGGACTAATTTGTTAACTAATTAAACTATCAGGGTGTTATTTGTAATTATTATTATGATATTTTTTACAGTTCATACAATATGGGTGTAAATGAAATTTATAAGGGTAATTTGACATTTATTACAAAGTTCAAGGGGTAATTTGATGAAAAAGGTCAAAAAAGGGCAATTTGAACTTTTTCAAAAAATTTAAGGGTCAAATCGAACTTTATTCCTTAATTTTTTTCAACAAATTACAAAAACCCTAAAAAAAATTGGCAAAGAACATCAAAATTAAATTAGCGTGGAGAGCTCATATGGATTCTTCACCCTCCTCCACATCAAGCTCAATAAGGTGTTTCGATGGAGATCCCTTCGCCTTCTTATCTCTTCGAAAGATAAAGGAGGAGCCTATGATTTTAACAAAATCACTGCTTACCTTTGATGACATAAGCACTCTATATAACCCTTAAAATTTGGCCATAGTTATAATTTTCATATGATCTGATTTCCCTCTTTGTCATAATCATCCATCTATTTCTTTTTTTTTCTCTGTTGCTGTTATTGCTTATGAATAGAATTTGAAGAGACTATTGTAATGATGGTTTTTTTTCATCTCTTTAGCTGCCAACTATAATTTTCGATTACAAATTTTAAATTGTATAAAAGACAACATTGTCAGGACTAGAATTGAGCATGAAGGAGGAGCTCTGCATGGAGATCGATCCTCCGTTCAAAGAAAATGCTGCTACTGCTGAGGTTGGTGTAAGGCTTTCAACAAGTTAGTTTCTGCCTATGTTTTCGTGCGTACAATCGCTTTTCATGTCAATTTTGTTGTCAATAAAAGTTGAGGGATTATTCTCACTAATCGGCATGTCGTCAAGCATGGTGCTTTTAACTAATGCATATTGCTTACGTTAAATTTTTATTTGAAGTGAAATGGATTTTTTATTTTGAAGTTGAACATTTTCTTTTTCTTGGAATTTTGATTTTGTAGGACTTATAGTTGCGGAGGAAATGTTTATGAATCGTGAAGAAATCACTATGTATGGTGATCTTGTAATTAAGTGTAAATTTTATTTTATTGTCCTTGTTGTTATTGTTGTTGTCACCATTTAACTATCTGTGAGCAAGTTTAAGTAGTAGCTATGGAAGAAGGAACGATCTAGCATGGTGAATGAGATAATGAAGGGGATGCAATTTGACGTACATTTGATTGAATAATTTTTTTTACTTAGTTCTTGTATATAAGAAATTGAGTTTTATGCCCTACTTAATGATAAATAATGGCATCATGTTTGAAACAACAATGCTGTTAAGAGAAGGGCCTAAAAAAAACATTAATTTCCAGGTTAAATGGCTCTAAAATTAGTTAAAGGACTTATATGAGCCTTGAAGTAAACATTAAGGACGAAAATGTACCTTTGTTCTTTTTTTATTATTATTTTGGCTTTTTCTATGGTGCAAATATTTATATTTATATAAATGAAATTATAACCGTTAGATTGATTTTTATTTAATTATAACCCTTGATTATCTTGGTGTATTGATACCTGTAAAATATATCAATGGTTATAATTAATTAAATTTTAATCTAACGGTCTTAATTCCAGTTGTGTAGATATAACTGTTTGCACTGTAGAACAACTCACTATTATTTTTTATAATTGAATATGCTTGAGTTAAAAAGTCTATTAAACTTTGTTGACATGACTACTAGAGTTGTAACTTTTTCATATTAGCAAATAAATGTATGATCTTTATTTTTTATTTTTTTTAATGTACTTTATACTTATAAAATTAATATTTAAGTAAGAAAAGTTCATTTCTTTTGTTAATTCAGTGATTTATAAATAACCTAATAATTTTTTTAAAGTATTTTCATTTATAATTTCTATGAATAAAAATTTATATTTTTTATTAATCAATAAGAGTTAAATAACTTCATTGTTTTGTGAAATAATAACTTTTTGAAAATATTTTTCATTTTGCTAATAATAAAATATTTTAATAATATTTTAATCACTAGAGTAATGAATCTTTAAAATTTTATTTATTATGATAACTTTTAAAACTTCTAACCACATATTATAAAATAAATATTAAAAATTAATATTCCATTTATAAATAATTTATAGTGCGCTTGCCACTGGAATTCTTCTTTATCTTTTAACTTTAATAGTTCAGAGAACTCTGTTTTTCTTGTTAATTTTGAAATGAATCACCTCAGATAGTTCACAAGGCCTAGTAATCTCTATAACTCTTTCTTGTTCTAGGGTGGCTTGGCCTCTATTACCACTCTAGCTTTATTTTTATCAATCTCCACTCCTCTTTTGTGAACAAGAAACCTAAAAAGTTCCTTTCCTGTACACCAAAAATGCATTTAAGTGGATTAAGTTTTAGAGAGTGAGTCATTATTCTTTGAAAAGGTCTTTCTTAAATATTCTATATGATTTGTTGCCTTTTTTGGCTTAATCATGATATTATTGATATAAATCTCCACATGATCCCTATCATATTATGAAAATAGCATTCATAGCTCTTTGATAGGTGGCATCTACATTCTTTAGATTGAATGACATTGCTAGCCATTCAAAAGTCCCAATAGCCTTTGGACATCTAAAGGTTGTATATACATGCCCCTTTAGCTATCAAAATATGGTTATACCCCAAATGACAGTAGCTTATTTCCCACATCAACATCTACTAGCATAGTTGCTATCGACATCATGTATACATCCTTTAAGGTGGTAGCATTAAGGTCCTGAAATTAATACAAATACACATTTTCCTATTCTTTTTAATAACAAAGACAATATTAGCCAACCAACAATTATATCTCGTAGGCCTTATAAATTTAGCCTTGATTAGCTTTTTAATCTCTTTCTTGACCTTGAGCTCTACTTCTTTTGATATCATCTTAAGTGGTTAGTAATAGGGCTTTGAACTCTAATTTGATCGGTAGTTGATGCTCCACCAAAATTCTCTTCAAACTAGATATTTCTTTATAGATTTAAGTAAAGTACTATTTAAATTCTCTAAGGAAATTAACTATTTGCTTTTTTTATATAAGCCTACAAAAGAGAGTAAATATAAATTATGCTTGGTTCTTTTGGAGTACCAAGGTTGACCTCCTCTAGTGGGTTTGTCACTTCTAACTTAGTGTTTTTAACTTTTTAAAGAATATCCTTTAGATATTCCATTTAAATCTCTTCCTGGTTCTTATATTTTTTAGGATCTTCTTTAGAAACAATCTCTGCATCATTTACTTTTATGTCTTTATACTCTAACTTATTATAAATTTACTACACATGAGCTCTCTAAATGGCGGCTGCAGCTATAACCCATTATTCTTCAGTGCTTTCAATCATTAAGAAATTTAATGGTTGGTTTATATGCCATCAGCCTATAAGACTCTATAGTAGTAGGATTGATAAGAGCTTTGACCTGGTTTTAGATAACTTTATTTCCTAGCATGTAAATAATTCTTGGTTCTCCATTCTTCTTTCTTCTAAGAAATTGAATTGGTCCAAACTCCATATCATACTACCTTATTTCAATTGCATCAGAGTGAGTATTGAAAGGTTGTGGTTTGTCTAAACAATCTATACATCATCACCTTTCCAAAACAACAAGAACTGTTAAAGGCAGGATAGAACACACCAGTTGGCGTACAACCAATCCTTCCCTAATAAAACATTATAATTAGTAGAAGTATTCATAATAAAAAAATGCAATAATAGAAGTTTTACTTCCCATAGGAAGCTCTGTTGGTAGTACATCTCTAGTAAAAGCTGATACAATCATATTTACAGCTATGAGAACCTTCTTTATTCTCCCCAATATGGCCAACATCCTTAAGGGTATAATGTTGACTACTGAATCATTATCAATAAGTATCCTAGATATTAGCCTCCCATTCATATGAGTTTTGATGTATAGAGGCTTGATGTGCCTTGATATCTCTACTAATGGTTTATCCAAGATCACCTTTTTGGCCTATTATATTTTGGAGTCTCAACAGTGAATCCTCTAAGTAA
The DNA here is from genome assembly GCA_949673435.1 of Macaranga tanarius. Taxonomy (NCBI): domain Eukaryota; kingdom Viridiplantae; phylum Streptophyta; class Magnoliopsida; order Malpighiales; family Euphorbiaceae; genus Macaranga; species Macaranga tanarius. Next base: position 667 of record CATIWO010067083.1, on the reverse strand, counting down.
GTCATCCTCCTCTATATGTTTTATCTCCATAATCTTTTTAGATTGATCATGTACACCCAAAATCACCACCACACATGTGGCAATAATCTACCGAAACATGTGGCATAAGAAAAATCTTTCTAAAAGTACTTGTATATATATAGACAAATACTTATATGTACATTCTTAGTAATCATTCCACACATACTTTACATAAAATTAACTAAAACACACAATGACATTACAAAATGCCACAATGATATACAGGATGAAGGTCGGTTGCACCTGTTAGTGTAGATGTGCCCTAGGGCCATTATTGTATATAGACATTATATATTTATCCCTATGGCAATAAAATATTAATTTAAATTAAAGTGTTTATTTATTTGAATGTTTACCCTTAGTACAATATTAAATAAGTTTATTATCAAGAGTTGATAATATGAGTGATAAACTTATTAAGTACATATACTATTAAATGTTCATAGTCGTTGGATTAATATATGGGTAGTATTAATCCCTAGACTATCACCTCTGTCTATTTTCCTTGATCGGTATGTGATATCGATAGTGGGAGGTAGTGAGTCTCATGCTACTTGATATGAGATATCAGAATAGACATGTTGATACTCATGTGATGGGTGGATCGAACTTGTGACGTAAGATTTGTGATTGCATGGATATTCAC
>CATIWO010067061.1:0-11442 GCA_949673435.1 Macaranga tanarius | reverse complement strand
ATGGGAGAGAATAACAATGGATTTTGTGGTTGGATTGCCACGAACATTTCAGAATCATGATGCGGTGTGGGTGATAGTTGATAGACTCACCAAATCAGCACACTTCTTGCTAATACAGCAGATGAATTCTTTGGACAAGTTAGCCTCCTTGTATGTTTCTGAGATTGTGAGATTGCATAGAGTGCCATTGTCCATTGTATCAGATCGAGATCCACGGTTCACATCACATTTTTGGGGAAGCTTACAAAAAGATTTAGGTACTAAATTATATTTTAGTACTGCATTTCATCCTCAAATAGATGGCCAATCAGAGAGGACGATTTAGACTCTAGAAGATATGATGAGAGCTTGTGCTATGGAGTTCAAAGGTAATTGGGATGATCACTTATCACTGCTAAAATTTTCTTATAACAATAGCTTTCATTCTAGTATTAGTATGGCACCGTATGAAGCTCTCTATAGACGAAAGTGTAGGTGTCCTATTTGTTAGGATATTGAAGGCTTAAGGAAAATTGAAGGGCTGGACTTGATACAAGAAACTGTAGAGAAATATCAAGTAGTCAAGAAGTGTTTGAAAGCAGCTCAAGACCGCCAAAAGAGTTATGCAGATAAGCATCATCGGGAAATGGAATACAATGTGGGAGAGAAAGTTTTCTTGAAAGTATCGCCATAGAAGGGAATTTTGCGGTTTGGTAAGCAAAAGAAACTGAGTCCGAGATATGTTGAACCTTATGAAATCCTTGAGAGGATTGGACCGTTAGCTTATAGATTAGCTCTTCCGAGAGAATTATCTTCTATTCATGATATGTTTCATGTTTCGATGTTACGGTGATACTGATCAGATCCGAGCCACATTATACACGAGCCTGATATTGAAATCTCTGAGAAGTTGACATATGTAGAAGAACCAGTTGAGATTTTGGATCGGAAAGTGAAGCAACTAAGACCTAAAATAATTTCGATAGTGAAAGTAAGTGGAGTCATAATTCTCCTAAAGAGGCCATATGGGAAGTAGAAGAACAGATGAAGCAGAAATATCCTCACTTATTTTTGGAAGATGGTGAGTAATTTAATTTCGGGGATGAAATTTTATTAAGGGGGGAGAAATATAACACCCGCTCCTCTAGCACACGTGTGAGTGGTATGAGATATCTTTTATGCACAATAGATAATGAATTGTTTGAGTTGATATTGTGTAGGATTGGTAGAAAGGGACTAGAGTGTAAAGGCTTAATTGTAGCAAAAATAAGTTTAAGTGCTAGTGAGTAAGAAGAGTGTTTCATTAAGGACCAAAGTGGATATTTGGCTATAAATATCACACTCTTTGGCTTCATTTTCTTCCTTCTTACGTTAGCATGCATGTATGTAGGTGTGTATGTATGTATATAGGGGTGAGTGAGTGAGAAGGGAAAGTTGCACCATTTTTATATCAAAAGAGTAAGGGTTTGAGAGAGAGAGAGAGTTGCTTTGGCTAGAAAGAGAAGAGTTCAAGCTGTGATTAGCAACTACCTTAGTGCTAGAACATCTCTTGGTAAGTGATTTGTGTTTTAATTGAGTTTTTATGTGGATTTGGAAGTAAATGGAATAGTTAAAATTCGTGTTCTATTTTGGCTAAATTTTTACCTTATGTAATTTGGCCATATATAGAGCTATACACCTCTAATTTGAGCAAGCCTTAGTATTTTGGAAACCTTAGAGAGTTCTTTACAAGTTTTATGTTGTAAACTTGGCCAAAATTCATTGTTAAGAGGGTCTAATAGAGCAAAATATTTCAGTGCTCACTAAGTACTCTGTTTTAGGTTGAATGGGTTGTAAAATCCGTAAATAATTCTATAAATGTTCAAATAAAGTGATTTCAGTCGGGATTTAAATAAGACCTGTAACTCTAACTTTGGTAATAATTTGAGGGTTTTTTGACTAGTGTGTATGACTTGAAGTCTATTTGAATTAGAGCCCTTTTGATGTGCTTGTGTTTTTGAATGGTTGTTTATTAAATATTGATATATGTTGATATATAGGAGTTGGAAGAGGAGAAGAAGGCCCTGTTTAGTATGAGGGATTAGATTTAGAAGGAGTTGAAGTGTTTAGGTAAGTAATTGTTAATTCAATGCTTACTTATAGTACTTCGTTCGTAACTATAATTGCTTGATTGATTATGCTTATTGCATGAATGTCAAGTATAAAAGTGAGTAAGAGAATGAAATTGTGATATGTGAAATGAATGAATATGATGATTATATGTTGAGATACGAAAATCACTTGAGGTGGTGTAAATGTGATACAATGCTATGAATGTGTTGTAAGATGTTGAAACATCATGCATATTGCATTAAGAGAGAAAGAAATGTGGGTGGAGACTAAGCTTCGCGATCTGAGCTCAGATGTGGCCATTCTGATATGCGCATAAATATATATATAAAAGTTGGGAGATTGAAAAATATCTAGATAAAAGTTGGGAGATTAAAAAACATATTGAGAATGAGCCATGGATAGATGGAAAGGAAAAGAAAAGGAAAGTGAGAAAACATAATCATACATTCACGCATTATGTTTGTTTATATTACGTTAAATATGAATTTGATTTATGATGGGGTAAAATTAATGAGTTATAAACCCCTTCAATTATGCTAGCTATTGTATAATTGTTGTTCAGGATGTTGGTGTTATAAATTAGATGTTGAATTGCTTGATTATATACATAAATGTATTACAGATGAGCAACATGGCTAAACACACGGGCGTGTCCTAGACCGTGTTCATGTGTGTAAAAATTGGCAGTGAGCAACACGGGCGTGTCTTTATCCGTGACTTAGACCGTGTATCATGACACGGGCGTGTCTGTCAAAAATAAATTTGATTGTCACAGCTGCTGAATATACGGGCGTGTCTAAGGCTATGTATTTATACACGGGCGTATCTCGATAGAACGTAAATGATACATGGGCGTGTATAAATACGTGTACTGTGCAATTGGGAACACGGGTAGGAACACGACCGTGTATCTAGCCGTGTTGAAAATTTTGATATGTTTTTCTGACTGTTCCTTTATAGTTCTAGAGAAGAACTATTGGTGATCTTGGTTTGATAATTACTTACTTGAGTAGCAAGCTCATTCCTTTGCTATTTACGGTTTTCAGGTGGTAGCTAGCTTGTTTAAGGCTTGTTTTTGCTAAAGCTTGAAGCTTGGGTAAAGCGAGCTAAGGTGGGACAACCGTGTGCTTGATGACAGTGTTACCATCCATCCTTCAGAGCATGCATACATTGGGTATGTAGTTTTTGTAAAGGCATAAGTGTTGCCATTATAAAATTTTGTAAATTTTGATATTATATATAATTAATACTTTTATATATATAAACAAAGGATCTTTCTAAATGTGTAAAATTTTATCATTCATGTTTCAATTTTTATGTTCTGGACACGTGTATGTGATACCTGGAGGGTGTGACATCTTATGCGAGACCTATGCCTGTTGAAGGCAAAGCAGGAAAATTTTATTGAGATTTTTAATCATTTGCATGTAAATGATCTGTCGGTGAAATCTTTTCCTTTATCTGTGCTGAGTCGAACAAGGACGATAGGAAGACTTCACAGGCTTGCCATCTTTTCTGATGGAGACATTAAAAGATTTGTACCCTCAAGGTTTAGAAGAAATTCTCATCTCAGGTCTCTTTTGTATTTCCATGAAAAGGCATGCCAGGTGGAAAAATGAGGATCAATCAAGTCAGTGTTCAACGACTTTCAGCTGCTCAGGGTCTTAGATCTGGAAGGAATTCATGGTTATTATGGAGGCATACCGAAGGGAATTGGCAAGCTGATCCACTTGAGATTCTTGGGCCTGAGAGATACTGATATAGATGAATTGCCATTAAAAATTAGCAACTTGAGGTATTTGCAGACTCTAGACCTTTTAACTTGGAATTCAACTGTACAAATACCGAGTGTGATATGCAAGATGAAAAGGCTGAGGCATTTATATCTTCCTGAGTCCTGTGGTGATGATTCTAATAGATGGCACTTGGCAAATTTGAGCAACCTGCAGACACTTGTGAACTTTCCTGCAGAAAAATGTGACATATATGATTTATTGAAGTTGACAAATCTCAGTAAACTAGTAATAGATGATCCGAAATTTGGATTAATCTTCAAATCTCCTGGTACTGCATTTTATCACTTGAAGTCCTTATCCTTTGTTAGCAATGAAGATTCTACAGTTGTTCAGATCATAACAGGATGTCCTAATCTTCATAAATTGCATATAGAGGGGCAGATAGAGAAGCTACCTAGTGCCATCAATTTTCTTCAAACCTTGCCAAATTAAACCTGCAAGGATCTAGACTTGCAGAAGATCCCATGGTGACACTGGAGAAGCTGCCGAACTTATGAATACTATACTTACAGATGGATTCATTCCTAGCGATAACAATGGTTTGCTCTGACAAAGGTTTTCCTCAACTGAAGTCCTTGTTCTTATGGGACCTGCCCAACTTAGAAGAATGGAAGGTGGAAGAAGGAGCCATGTCTAATTTGTGCCATTTAGAGATTTCAAATTGCACATCTATGAAGATGGTTCCTGATGGACTCAGATTTATTAGTTCCCAGGAGGAAATGGAGATCCGATCGATGCTCAAAGCATTCAAAACCAGACTTGAGGATGGAGGAGATGATTACTTCAAAATCCAACATGTGACTTCTGTTGTGTTTGAGTATTGTGATTATTAGAATTTGAACTTTCCATCATTCCTCAGGTATTAATTACATGCAAAAATCTTAACCCATTCATTTAGAATACTCTTTTTCGCTAGTGAGCAATTAGTTCAGTGGTTAGTACTGTAAATAACCCAAATTATTCATAATTATTGCACCTATTTGTAAAATTTAAAATACAGAAACGCTTATCTTATTTTTATTAACCAAATATAAAACACTTAGATGATGTGATTTAAATTCTACCATTGGCGTTTGTTTATTCTGTCTCATCTATTTTTGTTGGTAAGGAGGAATTTATACTTTATTTTGTTCATAAAGGAGTAATTGGAGTGAGTCTTCATAAAAATTGTATATATATATATATATATATAAAGAAGGGTAGGAAGTGATAGGTATATGTTCTCGCCACTTTAGTTAGTGGTTGTCTAGTCTACAATCAAACCCACTCCAAAATCATAAAGAAACAGCTGAGGAAATGGGAAGGAATAAAGCCTGTGGCCTAATAAAATGGCATACAATTGATTTTAAAACCGTATACAATATGACACCTATACCTTAGCACTTATTATGTGCACAATATTTTTTTTAATAAAAAAGAAACCCCTCTCTTATTTTAATGGTACAAATAAAATTATTTTAAAAATGAATATCAAGATTTAAATTTCATTAAACAATAATTCCTAAAATAGCTGCCTACCTTAAGTAAAAACTTATAAAAAGACATGCACAGTGATTTTATGTTTTTTATTTTTAGAAATATATATATATATATATATATATCCATTCAATTTTAGCACAATCACGAAGGAGCTCGGATAGGACTGACTATATAGTGAACAAAAATCATATATTGAAAATATATATTTAGCTTATTCTGACCACACAGAGTCTCGGTCTGGGTTTGTAACTCATGTTTAAAAGTTATTTTTTCATTTTTATTTTTATTTTTATTTAAATTACAAATATTGCTATTCTATCAACACAATTAAATCAAAGTCCACTGTTATATTAAAGACACATCATGAAAATACTAATCTAATGGTTATTATCATTTTCAAAATAAAAGAATAAAAAAGTACTAGGAAAAATAAAATTATTTATGTATTTTTAATTGAAAAAATATATTATTTATTAATTAAATGAATATATAGTGTCTTTATAATTAATTTTTTTTTAATTAATCTAATATATTATTGTAAATATAAACATGTATTATTAATATATTTTTATTAAAATTATCTATTTTTTGTTTTGATTCACACCTAATATTGTAAAATTTATTGTTAAGAATTGATGAATGTCAACCTCCTCCAAACCTACAAACACAAGAGAAAACCTTGGATGAGCCTAGGATCTCTGATCTGTAGGTTATCCGATGCTTAAGTTAGAGAAAGTTTATTCAAGATGATTTAATAATGAAAGATATGAGCCTATATATAGGTATAAGAAAGACATACCTAGTCCTATTTGGATTTGTATCATGAGAGTCCTAATTCCTTACCAATTAGGTATCCTTATCTTTGTTGATCAGAGTCCTTTCAAGACTTAGATTCGTGGATATAGGAACATGATAATTCTCATATTTATCAGATGTCCCCCCCAATGGTATCGAATATTTATATTCGAAAAAGCATTCTTCTCATTTTCATAATTTCATGTCTTTGCAAATTTGCATGTGAAGGCCCTTCATTTGAGAAGGATATTTATTTAACATCAGAGTGTTGAACCTTAAAGAGGCTCGTATGTATTGACCTCGTGAGAAGTTCGTTTTGATTGAACCGAAAGAGGTTCGTATGTATTGACCTCGTGAGAGGTTCGTTTTGATTGAACCGAAAGAGGTTCGTATGTATTGACCTCGTGAGAGGTTCATTTTGATTGAACCAAAAGAGGTTCGTATGTATTGACCTCGTGAGAGGTTCATTTTGATTGAACCAAAAAATGTTCGTATGTATTGACCTCGTGAGAGATTCGTTTTGATTGAACCGAAGAAGGTTCGTATGTATTGACCTCGTGAGAGGTTCGTTTTGATTGAACCGATAGAGGTTCGTATGTATTGACCTCGTGAGAGGTTCGTTTTGACTAAACCCAAAGAGGTTCGTATGTATTGACCTCGTGAGAGGTTCATTTTGATTGAACCGAAAGAGGTTTGTATGTATTGACCTCGTGAGAGGTTCCTTTTGATTGAACCGAAAGAGGTTCGTATGTATTGACCTCGTGAGAGGTTCATTTTGATTGAACCGATAGAGGTTCGTATGTATTGACCTCGTGAGAGGTTTGTTTATCGAGGTAATGAAAGGTTTCTCTTTTATGGAACTACCACGTGTCAATATAACTACTTAAGTCTCTTCATTTTTTGAGACGTCTTTTCATTTTCTCTGTTCCTTTAATACCCTTTCTTTACTGAAATGTGGGTAAATCAACCGTCGAGGGTATGTAGGGGATAGTCAAAATTTTCCCCTCTCTATAAACCCTTCCAAAGTCATTTTTATTGTCATTTTAACTTTTCATCACTTCTCTCTCTAAAGCTCTGCCTTCTCTCTAGATTCTCCAAGCGATCTGCGTCTCTAGCATTTGAAAGCTTTAAAGGTTATTTCTGCTTTCCCTCCTCTTTCAGATCTTTTCCTTTATATATTTTTGTTCGTTTTTAATATGGTCCCTAGGCTTCCCTTAGATCGATTCGAGTTTGCCCCCTTACTTCCTAAAGAAGTTATCCAGAAATGTAGGAAAAAATATAATATACCTATTGAGTATAAGTTTTTCCAAGCCACTGATCATGTTAGGGCTCATCACCACCCTGATAGAGATGGGAAACGGAACAGGATAGTCATCTATTTAGACCAACTGGAAGGGGGTCTTCGGTTTCCTCTAGACCCCTTTTTGATTTTATTCTTTCGAGCTTATAACCTTGCCCTAGGTCAATTACACCCGAATGGATATAGATTCCTTACAGCCTTCTGTGAACTTATTCATTCGCATGGTCGCAAACCCATAATTCAGATGCATCGCTATATGTTTCCTTTGATAAAAAAGAAAGGTGATCTCACCTATTCGATGTCCAGTATTCCTAGCTTTGGCTTATTTAAAAAGTTGCATGATATTAGTAGAGATCGGAGAAGCAAATTTTTCTTTATTTAACATGAAACTACTTTCCAACAAATACCGGTATCATGGTCGAATGAGCTTCAAGTAGTGAGACGATCAATAGATTTTATAGAGGAGACTGATCTTACTTTGCTGGCGGATCTCCACTATCGGTGTTCCACTTTATTGCCTTCTGCACACACTTATGTGGAACGATTTGTATATAGACACGAACATCCTTTTGATGCCGGTCTTTATGATATTATAACTAAAGTTCCAGAATCCGGAGGTATATATTTAACTTTTCCTTTTTTGTTGTGTAGATGGTTGATTTTGTTATTGATTTCATGGAAGATATTGTCGATATTGTAGATGAATCTGTTGAGATTGCTACCAATCCTACTGTGGCCAACCTTACCGTTCCTCCCATCAGTATTGAGGATTACGAAGTTCCTTTCTCGCCTCCTCGTGTTCTCAAGGAAGCTGAGACTCCTATCAAGCAAAAGGGAAAATGAGCAAAAGGTTCAGAGCGAACCTATGAAACTGCTACTGAGGAAGGATATATTCATTTTAAACGTCCGAGATTAGAATCCTGTCCTAATCTGGCATCTTGGTTTGAGAAGAAATTTGGAGATCCGAGTGTCTCCAATCCTCTTATTCGTGGTCATCTTTCGAAGTGTTATCGCCTCAAGAAGGATATGCTCTGCTGGGAGTCTACTGATGAAAACAATTTGAAAAGTCAAATCATTTTAAGCATGATGGAGGTATTCTATTTTCAACTTCCTCCGTGCATTTGATTATCTTAATCGTATTTCTAACGACCTTTATTTTTTAGGCACTTCAAGGGGTATTGCGGATGGATAACATTCGTTATATTCATAAGAACAAGCACAGCCTCTCTATCCAAAAAATAAACGAGCTGGCTATCGAGCACGAGAGCGATCTCTATAAAGCCAAGGAGATTTTTTATACTGTGCGGGCAGAGCGTGATAGTGCCTTCTCGAGTTTAGAAATTGAGAAGAAGGAGAATATAGATCTCCAAAGCTCTATTTTTTGATTGAGTTCAACCGTAACTGAACAAGATAAAATTATTGCTACTTACAAAGAGGAGGTTCGCTAATTAAAAGAGGCTCGAGCAAATGAGAAGAAGGGCTTTCAGGGTTTAACAGCAGATTTTGTGCAATCCATAAAATCAGAATGCCGGTGACTGGTGTCTCTGCATCATCCCAATTTTGATTTTACCCCGATTCAAAGGATTTTTCTTCACGATTTGAGTGAAGTAATTCGTAGAGAAAAGGCAGCGTCTAATGTTACGGAGAGTCACTCGACCGCTTCAGTTGGGGATGTTGACCCTACTGCCAAAGTAGCTACAGCTTCAACTTTTGCTGGGGGTCCTCCTACTAGTGGAAGTAGTACTCATGCTTCACCAAAGGAATAATTTATCTGTAGCCTTCTTATTTCTCGCCCTTATGAGCCAATTTTTGTACTAAGCATTTTCGGATTAATGAAAATATCCTTGTCTGCTTGTTCAGTTATATAATTTTATTTTGAGAAGATCTTGACTTTTTATATTGGTAACTCGCTTATTTTCGTGCGAGGGTATCCAATGTTTGCGGGTAGAGCTTGTCTTTGAGCGCATAAACTCATTTCGTAACCGGTATGAGTAACCTTGTTCTTATTGTTTGCAAGTATAAAGACTTTGAGTTTAATTACTCTTTGTTTTGTCTTTACTTGATTTGAATATGGTTATTCATTTTATTTGCGAGTTTGTGGACTTGTCGTAATTGTTACGAGTGTAGTTACTCGTTTAGTTTATATAGACTCGTCTTAATTGTTACGAGTGTAGTTACTCATTTTGTTTGTGAGTATATGTACTCGTCTTAATTATTATGAGTGTAGTTTACTCATTTTATTTGCGAGTATATGTACTCATTTTTATTTGTTATGATTGTAGTTTACTCATTTTATTTTGTGAGTATATGTACTCATCTTAATTGTTACGAGTGTAGTTTACTCATTTTATTTTGCAAGTATAAGGACTCGTCTTTATTGTTACGAGTGTAGTTTACTCATTTTATCTGTGAGTATATGGACTCATCTTAATTATTACGAGTGTAGTTTACTCATTTTGTTTTGTAAGTATAAAGACTCGTCTTTATTGTTACGAGTGTAGTTTACTCGTTTTGTTTGCGAGTATATAGACTCGTCTTAATTGCACTTCCGAGTATCAAAGTTCTTTATTTCTTTTTGAGAATAATGTTGGGATGGTATTTCCCTTTTACATTTCTATAGATGCTTACTGGTAATATTTTCGTAAGCTTTCTATATTCCAATATCTTGGGATGGTATTTCCCTTCGAGTCTTCTAGTCTATATGCCCCTTTTTTAGTTGCTTCGACGACTTGGTATGGCCCTTCCCAATTGGGATCTAATTTTCCTGTTCCTGCGTTGCCTTTCCCTATTTCTGCTTTTCGTAGGACAAAGTCTCCTACTTTGAAAGCCATTGTCCTGACTCTTTTGTTGAAATAGCGGGCTACCTATTGTCGTCTAGCTTTTGCTTTAGCTGCAGCCTGTTCTCTTCTTTCTTCGAGCATATCCAATGACATTCTGCAATCTTTTGCATTCTCTGTTTCTTACATGTCTCTATCGATTCTATATGATGGAGAGCCTATTTCAACAGGGATTATTGCATCCATCCCATAAGCCAATCGAAAGGGCGAATCACCTGTTCCACTTCTTAGAGTGGTGCGGTATGTCCAAATGACATTGTATAGTTCATCGGTCCAATCTCATTTCTTATTATCAAGACGCTTTTTGATGCCTTGTAAAATGGTTCGATTGGAGACCTCCGTTTGTCCGTTAGTTTGCGGGTGGGCCACGGAAGTGAACCATAGCTTTATTCTGAGTTCAGAACAAAATTTTTTAAATTTTAAGTTATCGAAGAGTTTCCTATTATCTGCGATGAGTGTGTTTGGAATTCCAAATCTGCATATTATTTTCTTATAGAAGAAATTGTGAATTCTTGCTTCTGTTATTGTTGAGACTGCCTCAACTTCTATCCATTTTGTGAAGTTATTAATCGCAACTATTATGAATTTTTTCTGTCCCGGAGCGATTGGGAAAGGTCCGAGAATGTCCATTCCCCATATGGCAAAGGGCCATGGGATTCCAATGGGATTCTGGATCTAGGCTGATGTATGTACCAGCTGTGAATATCTTTGACATTTATCACAACTTTGTGCTAACTTTTGTGTATCCTGGGACATTGTAGGCCAGTAATATCCTTGCAATAGAGCTTTCTTAACTAAAGTGGCTTTGGCTTCATGGGCTCCGCATATTCCTTCAGGTATTTCTCGAAGGATGTAATTTCCTTCTTCAGCTGAAACACACTTACTCCATGGATGGCTAAATGATCTTCTGTATAGATTTCCATTATGAAGTGAATATTGAGCAGCTTTTAGGTGGATTTTCTTTGCCTGGTTCCTATCATCAGGGAGCTTTCCTGTTTCAAGGTATTCAGCAATAGGTTTTATCCACTCGGCCATTTCGGATGTAGTTAGGACTTCATTCTCCTCCGTAGAGGGCATAGCTATTTCTTCCTTGAGGAGGAGGTGTTGGAACATAGGTCCATTTTCTGCTGCTGATTTAGCTATG